>BACB01004709.1:0-27210 GCA_000338015.2 Ganoderma multipileum BCRC 37180
TCGGGATGCTACAGGAGGCTCACTCACAGCCAGTCTATTGCCCCAACCTGGTCGGGGTGCTGCGAGGGGCTCACTCACATCCAATCTACAGTGCCCCGACCTGGTCGGGGTGCTGCGAGGGGCTCGCTCATAGCCAGTCCATGTTGCCCCGACCTGGTCGGGATACTGCCAGAGGCTCACTGATGGCCTAGTAGATATAACCTGACTGGTAGTGTATCTATATACCTGACTAGGTCAGGTTGCTGTGCTCTGCCTGTGCCCAAGGTGAGCATGCCCCGACTGAGTCGGGTCCCCTCTATATAGCCCTAACTGTTTCTGGATCTGGATTCTCTAGCGTCTATACAGCCTAACCCTAGCCTAGGGGGCTGTACCCCTAGGGTAAGGGCTATTTTCATCCCCGGGATGGCTCACCAGGAGATATCCAATAACCCTTAATAACTACAGACTGGTGAACCTTTTACTGATGGGTATAACACTGCAGATATTGTACGTAGTACGTATATCCTATAGACATACCAGCGAGATGAATATGCCACTCACATTTATCCTAGGTTGTGCGCCGAAAAAGATTTCAACTAGACGTGTTTGCAGGATTAGCGACTTAGCATGCATTGTAGTACTTGATTTGACCTGTATGCACTTAGTAGTCCTTATACATACTTGTTTTCACTCTGGGCCAAAAGTGGATCTTTTGATCCAGAGTCAGCCTGAGCCAGAGCGACTTGGAGGGACTTGAACGCTCTGGATCAGGGATATCAAGTTAGATCAAGTGCTATCAAGCCGCCCAGAGAATTGGACAATTTGCTGATGCTTGCCACCTGACTACACTTCCTGGATTGCAAGCGCATTTATCTCCCTCCTCGCGATCTATATCGCGACGATCACCTTGTGAGATATACGGTGCACAGCTCGGTGCATCCCCTCCTACTCTTCATTTTCACCTCATACTGATCCACAAGTGTACTGTACATCCAGGCTAGAGCCCTAAGGGTTTTCCAAAGTTTTGTGATGTCACACCCTCTACTCATTGTACTACGGCGCCGGCCCTATGATAATGTTTTCTCAGAAGCGCTAGTGCTGGCAGACCTGACTTCTTCCGCAAATGTGAAAGTGAAATTTGGAACCGGTAGGGCCCCAGGCCTAGGTACTTTATCTTCCGCTCTTCGTTGCTGCAAATAAGTTCTTGAGCCCTGTAGCCTTTCTACAGATGTGAATCCTCGCTCGCCCGCCTATTACCAGCACTGTTTCGAGACTCCCGTGACAGTCTAGGTACATTTCAAGCTTCTCCCATGCGCCCACTGATTGTAAATCGGAAAGTGAGCCCATATCAATGTGAATGTACACTAGCTGTATGCTACATTCAGTATTCATATTCAGAGACTAGCTATGACTACAGGTATCATCATGACAACGACATATTAGGGTAAACCGCAAACGTACGTGACACAAAAACGTCTTCCGTAAAGTGTGTACAGCACCCCACGCACGACATCGCCTGCTCAGCCAATATCACTGTTCCTTCATAACATACAAACATTAGCTGACATCTCCCAAGAGACCGCACTTTCAGCACGGAACTGCCTCAACATGGACACTCGAGCTCGCTATGCCCGGAGACCCCAAAGGAGTAACGCCGACGCCGAACCCCGTAGCCTCCTCGTACTCGAACTCACTATCAAACAAACTCTCCTCGGCGAAGAAAGAAAACCGAGACGACATTTGAACGACCGCAGATGGTGGCGCGACCAAGAACTGCACACCCGCACTCCCGAGCGCAGCACTAAGCTCATCCGCCAATGTGCGCGGCTCTCGACGTGGAACGCGAATGTCCTGCATATCCGGGGAGAGACGGGCGGCATACTTGCAAGGAGGGTGTGACGAGGATGAAGGGAGTCGGACCACCGGGTCGCCGTCGCCATCAGATAGAGTCGCGTCTGGTAGGGAAACGGGCGCATCGACTCCCGCATTGGCCTTGGGAGGTGGAATTGGCCCGCCTGGATCTACTGATTCTGCGCATACACGGAGGCAGTCGTTGCGAGCCGTCGACTCTCCCGGCCCTCCCTCTGAATGCGCGTCCGCGAGGTGTCCAAGGAACGCCGCATGATTCAGCTCGTCGTCAGGGAGGGGCGTGCCCGGGCGCGGAGGCAAATGGACAGGAGGAGAGGACAGCGCAGGATCGAACTCGGCAGGAGAGCGCAGAGGAGATGTCCGGGAAGTCGTGGACGATGGGGAGATGGACTGCGGGAAGAGACGCCGCCTGAGCAGTTCCCAACGATCGAACCACCGCAGCCCGCCACAGAGACCAGATGCTCGAGGAGGAAGCGACATCGTGCTGGAGGTGGCCATCGTGGACAGTTCGGGGAATCCGCGTTCATCTTCACTATAGACAGAGCCAGGGGACCAGGGAGCGTCGAAGGAGACCGCCGAGCTAGGAGGCGCAGGCTCACACCGATCGAGTACGTGCTGACAGGCGTGAGCGTCGTGGTAGGCGGCCATCTGCTCGACGTAGAGAAGCTTGCTGATAGCGTACGGCGGGAAGTTCATGAACATCCTATCAAGATGTTCGCAAGATGGGTCGCGCAGGTCCTCGATGTCGCCAAAGCGCGGAAAGACCGGCGCCCAAGGAGGGTGCACCTGCAGACGGGGTGCTCGAGGTAGGGCGAGCGCGTCCGTAGCGATGCGTTCCGTGCTGAACGAGATACCGTTTGCGCCACTCCATGGGGTGAGACGCGAGGGGAGGAGCGCGAGGGACGGGGGGTAGTACATCGTAGCATCGAGGTTGCCTTCGGAGGTAGAGGCGGCAGCTAGGTAGTTGTGCAGATGACGGCAGTGCTCGTCGTAGTCCCACCAAGCGCGATGTCGCCTATACCAGAACCGCTTCATTTCGAACAAGGAGTTTCCTGACCAGCCGTGATAGGAGTCGCGTGCTTGGAGGGGGAATTCGGGAGGTATGTTGGGATTGGGGGTCGGAGGCCAGAGATGGACGTGGGGTCGGGGCGAGTTGGGAGGCGGGGCGAAGCCGTCGTGGAGGCGTTCCCAGTCATCCGCCTCGAGCGGAGTGGTGAGAGAAGATGTTGACGACTCACTAGAGGACGAGATCGGGGAGGGAGGAGAGGCCGGGCATGCTGGGGGGACTTGAACTTGTTGACCTCCGTGGTCACAAGGCCCGCCGCTGATAGTACTACGGACATCGTCGGCAAACACGACCGTGTCTATATTCGGGGGTGATGTACAAGTGGTTTGAATCGGAGGAAGGTCGGGAAAGAGGTTGCGGCTCGCGTGAGTGCGTGTGAGGGGTGGCCGTCGGTGGCTGGCGCGCGAAGGGGAGCGACTAAGGATGTCGCGAAGATCGTTGAGAGTGGGATTCATCGCTTAGAGTCCTATCTATACTTGTAGCGCGTTGAAGTCAACAAATGCGCGATATACGGACGAAAAGAAGACGTACGACTGTAGCTCCTTACGGGTGGTTAGAGAGATGGTGGTCAATTAGAGGCGATTCGAGTCGAGTACAGGGGGCCGCAGACACGAGGACGTTGGCGGGACGTATGGTTTTACAAGTATGAGGGAAGGAGACAAGGAGAAGAGGTGTCCGGGACCGAGCGTGAAAGGTGGTGGAAGAGGTTGAGCTGCAGCTCGGTGCTCCGCAAACGCTGCCACTGCCTGGCGAGCGCGTCGGTCACGGGTGCGCGCATTTCCCACGGCGCGCGCACCCACTCTCCGCACCGCGCAACTCGACGGTCCAACCCAATCGAATTCGAGGCAGTTCGCGTGGACAATTACATAGAAGCAAGGGCATCGGGGGGTTTCGAGCAGGACGAACGTGGTCACGATGTAAATACTTAGGCTCGAGAGGAAGCTTGAGCGTGATAGACACCAGGGCGGGGGGCATGGGGAGCAGAACGTTGACCGATCACACGAAGGTTCTCAACACGTTCACAGCACACAAGATGCATTGAAAATGGACGGATCATTCACGCGGGGGCCCAGGGACATATCTAGGACGGAGAGGAGATGAGGGGAGATGAAGGGCAGGAAGCCACGAGGACGAGAACGAGACACGGCGGGAGGGCATGGATGCCACGTACTTGACAGCGGGGGAAACGGTGATAGTACGAGCTGAGAAAAGTGGAAGGATTCATTTAGAAGAAGACGTATACAGGTCCTACTCGTGGACGAGCATGGGATGAGCGGAAAAATAGACTTGGACAGTCACGTAACCTGGGGAGCGCCATTGTATGGGGCGGGTTTAGAAGAAGGCCGCGGAATCGGACAGTCTATCTCGAGGGATCTGCGGTAAGGTTAGTGAATAGACCCGGGTGAGAATGCGCGTGCTCAAGAAGATTCGGAGCACCGAGCCTATTAACAGCCTGAGTGGGAGTAGTCAGAACCGCGCGCTGCTTGTCGTGGGTAAAGGAAAAGAACGCGGCGAAACGGTATTACATACAGAGCCGGGTCCGAATTAACGCATGAACGCCTACTAGTTCCACCAAAGACGCATTGGAGGCAAGCGTGTACTTGCACCTAGCGGGGTGCGCATGGGCGGAAGGTGGAGGAGGCTTCTTGAGCATGTGGAGGTGAGACGGGAAGCTGGCCGCTCGCCCTGGCCCCCGTTCCCGTGGTACGACTGCCTCGCCCAAACAAGACAACTCGCGCGAGGATTCGAGCGTGCTGGGGCCGATCGCGGTGAGTGTGAACGACGGACGGATGGAAGATGCGTGGCTGCATACCGTGCACAGCGCGAACTGTCTCGGCGCGAGCGGTAAGCGCGCACTGGAGGAGGAGACGACGACCGCACGTGTTCCTCTCCTTCCGACCACCTCAAAAGCCCACCCACCCGCTCCACTTCTCGTAAGTCCCCTCAACAACACAACCTCTACCTCCCTCTTCGCCACCGCAGTCCACATCCATTAACGATCCTCGCGCATTTCTCCAGTCTCTCCATTTCCAAACCATACCATGGCCGACAAGGTCGACACCCCCACCGGCTCCGATGCCAGCTTGATCGCAAAGGCTGACGGCGCAGGCCCGAAGGCCATCATCAAGAACGTCGACATGGGCGAGGAGATGCAGCAGGAGGCCGTCGACATCGCCTCCGCTGCCCTCGAGAAGTACAACATCGAGAAGGACATCGCCGCCCAGATCAAGAAGGAATTCGACAAACGCCACGGACCCACCTGGCACGTCGTCGTCGGAAAGAACTTTGGCTCCTACGTAACACACGGTGTGTCGTCAACCTCCATCTCAGCCTTTGTCCGCGCCCCCCCGTCGCCCTGCAATGCATACGGGCTTCGCGCCAATCGCTCGTCGATGCGGGCTTGTGGTTGGATCGAGCTGACGAATGCGTAATCAGAAACCAAGCACTTCATCTACTTCTACATCGGCTCGCTCGCCATCCTCATCTGGAAGTCATGAGTGGTTCCGAAGTGACATACCGGTGCGTCTTTGTGCAAGCGTCGGAATGTTTCGGAGGAGGGGTTGACGTCGAGCGGACGTGTGGGCAGAAGAAGCAAACATATAATATCTCACGGGCAGATCGCGGAGAGAGAGAGAGAAGGGAGCGTTCGGGGAGGACCTTGGAGACCGTCTAATGCATGCGTTCGACCACCGCATCGTCTCGTGCTCGACGGTCCGATACCATACCAGCAGAAACAGCGGAGATCTTGGGCAGTCGTATGTTGTACACATCTTGCTTTCTTGCAATCGTGATTCGCTCTCGCTCTTCATGTCTCGTGCGCCATCCCCTCACGCGGTGTGTGAGCTGCTTTGTCTGCGACGCGACCGCGTCGACAGCGGCGATTGCCCATGCGAACGAGGTGCGCCTTCTTTCCCCTTCGGTTTGCGTCGCGAAACCGACCCGTTGTATTTAACGTTGTGCCCAGATGATCGTGGTGATTCTTGCTTTACGATACCGTAGCTCGGGGGTGCGCGGTATGCGTCAGGCATTAGCGTTGTATGTGCGTGTACTCAGGTGAGTCGATTTAAACACCGTACCTGTTCGCCGCTGTGCGTGGTTATGATCGCGTGCATGTGTTTATAGTTCGCCGCATCGATGTGAACATCATGCCCGCCCGATTTCGCCAGTGTTGGTAACCCTTTACATCCAGACGACCAGTCGTGCGATACGAGACTCGCCGGCATACTGGCCTTCGACATGTTATCCCGAACCATTTCGGGACCCGCAGTCCTCCCCACCCCATGCGTTCACCGGTAGGTCACTTGTTATAAGGCGCAAGCTACTGTAAGTATCACTGAAGAGGCCACTCTTAGCTATGGCTTTCCGCGAATGGTCGGCGGGTAGTGCCAGCGAAGTCCTATCGGCCCAGACGGAGGGTGCTTTCGCGTCGGACTATGGATGACGGTGGCCGTCAGCATTATTCCGAGCAATAACCACGATTGCCAAGCGGAAACTTGAAGAGTCTCCCATACCGGTGGACCCGATTCCTGCATGTTTACCTTCCTATTCTTTCCACCCATGGGCCGTGCTATTGCGACCCCATATTCGGCAGGGTAATGTTGCCTTTCCGCGCGTACATGTTCCTGTCAGGGCATGCAATAAGGCTGTTGCAAAGGCGTACAGTGTTTCCAGGTGATAAGGTCGACGCTTTACGTCCAGCTCAGGATCTGGACGACCACTTCCGTCGCTTGCGGATTTGTGGACGTTCTCAGCCCTCGTACGAGGGTCCGACAAGAGACTACTCATCGCCATAGACTTATGTCCATACGGACAAGGGCTGCACTCTGCATCCAAGATCTCCTCTTGCTCGACTCCCCCGAATGACGCTTGATCCCCCGTCGAGAGGCTGCCCCTGGCGGTGTCGACCGTCCGCGAGATAGAATGGCGAAACACGGGTGAAGGAACCGCGGCGCCCAGCCCGTCGTTGTGAGACGATGCGATAGTGTCGCATGTGGACCTATTCAGCGCTACCAAGACCGTGATGATTGTGGGGTAAATAGTGTGGCACGGTGAGACAGTAACAGAGGGCTGGTTATTTGGGGCGACTCGAGATGAGGTAAACAGAGTTGCTTACGACAATAACGATACGCCCGCCCTCCGTGAAGGCTTCAAAGGCCCCAGTGAATGCGCTCAATGCAGGCAAAGGATGCTCTTGCGAGGGCCGCGGTGGAGTATGCGAATACGAACGCCTAAAATCGAGTCGTGAATAATGATCTCTTACCGATTCTAAACCGTGAGCACCCAAATAGTAGAGTAACAAAGTCCGAATCCGATGAGGAGCGCGAGTATCCTAGAAACCTGCAAATGATCCAAGAACCACTTGAGGCCATTGCCACCAACAAAAACGCGATGTTCCCTATGGGTCGGTATATCAGCCAGACTTACTATACTAAGATTCAGATGAATCGAAGTCGGATCACGCTCTGTAGCCTACGAGGCATGTCGAAATAACGTCCGTGGCGTGACTGAGGATCTATGTTGCTACATCGGAAGGATCGGCTTCGAAGAAGGCACCCCTGAAATTTCCGGCCGATGGGCCCAAGTTGCGATCACGACCTATGCCTGAGGGTATGTTGGTAAGTTTCGCTAGGGAGAGTACCGGCCTATATGGTAATACTGGGCCTTGGCAAGAGTGAAGGGCGGGGCACTGCACTAGTAGCTGGGTTCGGTGAAAGTCTCAGTCGACGTTGGCGAAATTAAGATCGGGAGGCTTTCGTAACGTCGCTAGGAAAAGAAGGATGAATATGAGCCGGATTAATCGACTGCTAGGCCAGAGAATGATTACCCAGCTCCAAACGATGGCATTGCCAACGATTATCTATGCCAAATTACGAAGTCAGCGAGCTCGAACGATAGGCACGCAGACGCAGTGGAGATGACGAACGAACATTAGTGGTAAGGGTCGCAGTGCCCACGCAGAACTCGAGGGGAATCACATCGGAAGTGAGCCGAGATACGTTTTCGAACAGTTCATACCCCGCCTGGACTAATGTCTAATGGGTTACAGTCGCTCTCGGGATGAAGTCCTTTATTCAGGAAAATCGTCGTCCATTCGTAGACAGCCTCTGAAGCAGACCTTGTGTCTCCCACAATGAAGGCTACGTGGTCAGTATGTCGAGGTGGACGCCATCATTGATGTTATTGCGAGAGCGCTAGCGCACCATATAGCGCGGCTGTTGCGAGCAGTGGTCAGACTGGGGGTCAAGCGCAACTGCAGACGTTACTCCAGTACTAGCCAGATCTCGATCAATATCAACGCGACCAAGGCACACAATACGAAAGCACCTAACAGCGAAAGAGTATGGCGCTCGGCACGCGGTCATGGCATGAAGGGTCGAGATACCACCGAAAAACAGGTGGAAAGAGTGGTAGTATCGAGCAGCCCTCCTTGTGGATCCTCGACAGCGGTGGTTACGTCTCCCCACATGGATACGAGCCTAGTCACCATTCGTGTATTGACTGTGTAGAGCGGGAATGAACCGCCAGTGACGGTAGGTGTAAACGAGTCCGTGAAGGAGCGCGGACATTGGAGAGCACGGAGGCTGAAAGATCTTGCGATATCCAGCTCCCAGCGCGTGGTCTTTTGAACGCAAGGTGAGCCGCAGCCTCTTGCTGATTATCTCAGGCGGTACAGGGATAACTAGGAGAAGGATGAAACACATCTATAGGGATACTCACAAGACCGCGCAGGTTTCGTCTCCCAGCGACGAAGAAACAGGAACATAGAATGCGGTTTGATGCGAAGACGCGCGTCGAGTAAGAAAGATTCGACATCAAGAGGTACGACATCAGTAGGCTTTAGCTCCGGCAGAGAATGAAAGGTGACCAGATAGTCTGCACCGACGGCTGGCCTGGGGTGCGGTGTCCAGAAATTGAAACCGGCGTTGACGATATACGCCCATTACGGCGCCGTTCGGGGCACCACGCGTCGCGCCCCGACGGCTGTTCCTACCATCATGGTAAGTCAACTTCCTGAACGGTTTGAAACCGATATGTATGCCAGAAATGAAAAACCGAGGACGAAAACTACTTACGAGCGCATGATTTTAGACAGTACGCAGACCTGTCGGGCCCGACCCTGCCACGACACAACAGAACCCGGCTGTATGCGCGCTTGGGGGAACTGTAAAGTGACCTTCAGTAAAAGGTATATCACAAATGGTGGGATGCTGTTGAAATTTTGAAGAGCACCTCAGTGCTACCAAAGTTGCTCGCTTCCGAATCTGAGTGGAGAAGCGGATGGCGGTCGGTGGCCGGGAACCGCTTGAGTACAATCGGTCAGCCTGGTACTGTGCAAAAAGAGGGTGCCCGATGTCTTAGCTTTCGGGATCCATCTGCAGCTAGTAGGTGCGCATACTAAGCTGAAAAGATGAGTTTCCCGAAGGCGGAGAGGAAGGCGAGGAAGGAGAGGACTGAGGACGTCTCGGTTCAGGAGTCAAGTGATTGCCCGATGAGGATCTGGAGCGATTACATAATAGGCGACTGGGGACGGTGAGCTCAGGGCATCCGCACTCGTACCCGACTGGCTCTCGCTCTCTCAAGCGTAGACTCTTCCCAGCCTCGCGCGACGCTCGTCTGCTGCCTTCGTCGCCCGACATCCTCCCCTCGGTCTCGGAACTTTGATTTCCAGACGCCCCCCCGTCTTTTCCTTGCACAACGACCGCTTTCCTGGCCCAATGTCCTCAAGGCATCCCTCCCATCCATCCCGGCGCACAAACCAATCCATCTCTTCCAATGCCTCCGCCTCCTCCTCTCGTAGCGAACGCGGTGCGTCCCGTCAGCCTAGCGTGAGTACCTCCTCCTCTTATCCACTTGCCATGTCCCTCCCACGAGGCTCCCCTCGTGCTCAACTTTCTTCAAATTCAATCTCCCCCTGTGTTTCGATACAGTGGCCACATCCTCCCTTCCAATCTATCTATTACTTGTTTTTCCCAATGCGACCTTCAAACCCCCCCTCTAGTTCTCGCAATCTAGCTTTGATCTATTCGCGACTTGTCAACGTCATATCACCTTTACCCTCGAATGTATTCTGTCATTTGCACTCCTTTACAATCTAGTTCTCCGCTCCTCCTAGGCTATCTCACCCGTATTCTAACTCCTTTTCCAGCCTGCGGTCGAATCTGCCGTCACAAGATTATTGGTCTCCATCAAGGCTCTCCTCGAATCCCTTACTCAATGGAGCAAGGGTACCGTAGACGAGACCCAAGTTAGCGACGTTTATGTCCGTCTCGGGAACGACTTTAATGCCGCCGTCGCCGCTTTCGGAGCTTTCGGAATCGACATGAGGTACGTCCTCGCCCCCATCGTCCCCTTTACACGTGCCCTACATAAGCCATACCCTTCAGCGAGCTCGCTTCCGTCCCTGAAGACCTTCGTTCTGTCCTCGAGGCTTGTCTCTCAGAGGACGCCACCCCAGAGAACCTCGAGATCTACCTCCCCGAAGTGCGCAAGATTATCACTAGCCTTCTCCAAGGCTTGCGCGGCAAGCAATCCATATATCGTCGTATCGTCTCCGATCAAAAGCGTTCTGACGGTCCTGACCGTGACTCTCGTTCCTCCCGTTCTGAACGCCCGCGGGACGACATCCCACGTCCGTCCTCCCGCGGGCCTGACGGTGCTTCTTCACGCAGCAAGACTCCTTCTGGTTCCTCCAGACGCAAGCCATCCAATTCCGAAAACATACTTACCCTGCCCGTATCAAATGGATCAGAACCTTTTGTCGGTGGTTTCGCATCACCCAGCATATCCTCCGATCCCGACACGCGACCATCACGCTCCTCCACACCCATCCAAACCCGTCCTTCACTAGGACCGTCAAATAGCTTCCCAGCTCCCCGCGCGTACTCCACTGACCTTAACTTTCCTCGCGATCCACGAGCGAACGGCTACGGCACTCCCCCGCCGCCCGAGCAACCCCTTCCTCCCCCTCCCTCTCAACCCCCTGTACCCAGTCATGTCAAACGTTTTTCCTTGGTCGATGCGCCCGTCCCCCCACCTCCAGCCGTCGTGATCACCGATGGCACCACACCACCAGCGTCCTCCGATGGGCCCACGCCGCCCATAAGCCCACCATCGGAGAACGCACCCCTGGACCAGAGCGCACCCGCAGTCCAGACGTCCCTCGCCGCGCTCAAGAAGGCCGAGGCGCTCGAGCGGCGCGCGTCGAAACGCTTCTCGACGTACAACATCTCCAAGATGACCGGCGGGTCCACGCGGAGCGGCGGCGGCGCTGCAGGAGGCGTGGGCAACCGCCGGTCGCTCCTCGCCGCGAACGGGGCCCTCACGCCCGCGGAGCTCGCCGCGCTCGCCGAGGAGGGCGACATGGCGAGCCCGCGGAAGAAGACGAGCAAGTCGCAGCGCACACGGCCGGCCCCGATCGCCGAGGGCGAGGAGCCGCCACCCGTCCCGCCCCTCCCGCCGGCGCCGCCACAGACCCAGACGAAGAGCCCGTCGTTGCAGCCCCCGCCTTTGCCGCCTGCGGAGGTCGCAGTGGAGGCGCCCGTCCGCGTGTCTGCCGTGTCTGCGGCGGAGTCGGACGGCTCGAGCACGGGGCCGTTCCCGGTGTTCTTGCAGGTGGGGCGGGAGGTGAAGAAGGTGCTGATCGAGCCGGGGCTGTCGCTGTCGATGCTGCGGGTGCTGTTCGTGGACAAGTTCGCGTACAGCCCCGGGCAGGACAACTTCCCGGCGATCTACATCCGGGACCCGTCCAGCGGGGTGCAGTACGAGCTGGAAGATGTGGACGAGGTCAAGGAGAAGGTGCTGTTGTCGCTCAACATCGAACGTGAGTCGTTTCGTGGGGAGTGCGTCCAAGTGTGTGTTGCTGACTTGGGTTTGTAGCCCTCGACCAGATCAAGCAGCACATCGACTCCCAGATTTCGTCGCTGCAGCAGGATATCAAGGACCTACGGACAGCGGTTGTCAGTAATCGTAGGACGTCCACGATCATCGCGCAGCCTCTCGCGGAGAGCACGCCCGTTGCGCCGCGGCCGTCTGAACAGAGGTTCCGCGACGTCGCGCGGCGGATATCGCGCTTACTTCCTGACCATGCCCCGGCGTCGCCGGTCCGCGCGCCCAGTCCAGCACCGATACCGGAGCCGCTACAACCACAAATGACCGGAGCAACGATTCAGCCGCAAATGACGGGGGCGACAATTCAACCACAGATGACGGGCGTGTCGATCGCGTCCGAGTACACCACCCGTGTCGTTGCGGACTTGAAGACGCAGTTCGACGAGGTCCAGAACCTGCGGCGCGACCTAGGTATCATGCGGCAGCTGTACACCGAGTTCATGAAGCAGACGAAGGAGTCGCTCGGGACGCTCCGGCAGCAGACGCAGACGGTGAAGCAGCTGTCGACGCAGAAGGTCGGCGGCGCGCGTGCGTACATCGACACCGGCAAGACGAAGCTCGACACGCGGTCGTCGAACGTGCTCACGAAGATGGAGGAGCTGCAGGACACGGTGGAGGGCATCAAGGACGACGTGCTGAAGCGGAACGTGTCCCCCAAAGCGTTCCTGCTGAAGCAGGTCAAGGGCGACATCGACGCGGCGGCGGCGGAGCTGCAGAGCCTGCGGGACCACATCCAGACGGTGAAGCCGATGTGGAAGAAGACGTGGGAGGAGGAGCTGCAGAACATCGTCGAGGAGCAGCAGTTCCTGCAGCACCAGGAGGAGTTCCTCGAGGACCTTGTCGAGGACCACAAGGCCGTCATCGAGGTCTTCGGGCACGTCGAGAAGGTCATCTCCCTGCGCGGCTCCTCGTCCAGCAAGCGCCGCGGCCCGTCGTTCCGCCCGCCACCCCCGCCCGAAGAGTCGAACGGTAACGGGGGCCTGAGCTCGGTGCTGATGGAGATCAGGAGCGCGGCGGTCGACCCGCAGAAGCGGCTCAAGGCCATCGCGGCGAACGAGAAGAACAGGGAGCGCGAGCTCGCGAGCCGCTCGGACGAGTTCCAGACGGAGCTCTCTGGGTTCGTCGCCGGCAAGAAGCTCAGGATGACGGGCGGCGCGGAGGAGACGGAGCGCGTGCGCCAGAAGAAGAACGAGCTCACGCTCAAGGCGATGTTCACTGGAAGCACGAGCGCGAGCGCGGGGAGTCTGACGGCGTCGCCGGTCGTGGGCGCGGGCGGGTCGCTGCCGTCGCCGGTGGTCGCTAGCGGGAGCATGGGCTTGAATGGGGACGCGTCAACGGTGGGGGATTCGATGTTGGAGGCGGTGTCTTCATGAGGTTTATGTCCAGACTAACGATACCCCGTTCATGCTTTGACGTCGCACCAGCACGTTCGGACGCGTACCATCCATCCTGTTGCATATGCATCTTCACTGACATTCATTTGTCTTGTTTCTTTTCATGTAGCCTAGCGAAACACCCTTTCGGTGTTAATTGTAGTTTTTCTGCCTCAATTATGAAGCTCTGAACTGGGGAGCTCGAGGTTGGAGGGGCGCGCCTGCAAACGAGTGATCATTCATGATTAGTCAGCAGGCGGCGCGTTGAGTTGGTGTTTGGCGGGTTAACGGGTTGCCTCCCTCCGTCGTCGCCCTCAACGTCGCCGCCAACCGCAGACAGAACCCGCAAGTGGCTGGTGCAGCCGTCGCCGTCTCTCCACCGCTGATCTCTCTGCCGACTTGTAGCTGAGGTCGCTGGTCGACTGCCGTTGCCAGTACCGGTCGTTACTCCCATCACTATGCTTATCGTTCTTTTCACTCTCCTCCACATCGCGGTCCTCGTCGGCGCATCCTCCTCGGTCTATGTCTCCTATGCACTCGACGATCAGCTGCCGCCTATCGCTCGCATCAACGCTCCTTTCTCCTGGTCGTTCTCTCCAGACACCTTCGTTTCCGACACCCCCAATGCCACACTCTCCTACTCTGCGTCCTCTCTCCCATCCTGGCTCTCCTTTAACCCCTCGAATCGCACCCTCTCTGGCACACCATCCTACAAGGACGAAGGCTCGCCTCAAGTCACGATTACGGCCAGTGACTCGATTACCGGTCAGACCTCTTCTTGTCCTGTAACTCTGTGCGTCACCCCATACCCTCCTCCCCAACTCAATATCCCCGCGGAGAGGCAGTTCATACCCAACAATCCATCCCTTTCCTCCGTCTACTTGGTCTCCAACACTTCTGCCCTCTACAACTCGCGGCCCGCGTTGCGCGTTCCCCCGAAATGGTCTTTTAGCATCGGCTTCCAGTCCGACACCTTTCTCGCTCCAAACGACGTCTACTACGCCGCCCGCACCAGAGATGGCAGCCAACTTCCGGACTGGATCGACTTCAACGAGCGCGAACTGACCTTCGACGGCGTAACCCCTCCGACGGCCAACTTAACCTTGCCGCACATCGTTCAGGTCGCTCTACATGCATCCGACCAGTACGGCTACACGGCGGCATCGCTCCCTTTCGACATTGTCGTCGCTTCGCACGACTTTGCAATCACGACTCCGACGAACACTCTGCCGACCATCAACGTCACCACTGACCAGTTCTTCCAGCTGACCCTAAACTCGGCCGCGGACTTCTCTGGGGTGACTCTCGACGGCCTACCTATCGAGCCCAACAATATCACCACGCTGGAGATCGACACGTCTGGTCTGGAGAGCTGGCTGCACTACGACCAACCGTCCAAGACGCTGACCGGGAGCCCTCCCCAAGAGTTCGGCACTGGAGTCCTGCCCGTGGTCCTGAGGTCTAACGTTAATCAAACTCTGCACACAAAGGTCACGCTCGCCGCTGTCCCCTCGTTCTTCTCTGCCGCCGAACTGGACCCAATTCTTGTGACGTCTGGCAACAATCTGTCTTACAACCTGGCTTGGCACTTCTCGAACGCTAGCGGGCTGGGGAAGAACTCGGACATCGAGCTGTCTGCTGCCTACAGTCCTATCGAGGCCGGCTACTTTCTCACCTTTGATTCAGGCACAGACAAGCTCACCGGGACCATCCCGGAAAACACGACCTACAACCACGTCGGGATAACCTTCACCGCCTACTCGCGCATCACGCACTCGACCTCGCACGCCTCGCTACCCCTCTCGCTCACCTCGTCCGACTTCGACCAGCAGAAGAAGAGGGGGAACAGCGGGCCCGTCCTCTCCGACTCGGCGCGCGCGAAGCTCCTGCTCGGGCTGAAGATCGCCTTCGGCATCATCTGCGGGTTCGTGAACCTCGCGCTCCTCTTCGCGATGTTCCGCCGGTGCGCGCGCGTCGAGGACAGCGCGCTCGTCGGCGAAGAAGGCCGGAAGGCGTGGACGGCCGAGGAGCTCAAGTGGTACGGGATCGGGATCGAGGTCAACGGCGAGAAGTACGCTCCCCCGTCGGTCGAGAGCGGCAGGGAGTATGGCACGAGCGACGGCGCGCTGGCTGGCTCCGGGATAGGGATGGTGCCGAGCCTCTCGCGGATGCTGACGCGGACGTTCTCCAACAACTACCGCGGATCGCCGCTGAGCCCCGTCGGCCTCCCACAGAGCCCGCCCGTGATCAAGAAGGTCGAGTTCTTCGGGCGGGTGAGGCAGACGGCGCGGATCGTGAGCGACAAGTACCGGCGGGTCTTGAGCGGTCCTCGCCGGCCAATGGTTGGGAAGCCGACGCTCATACTCACTGGCGAAGATGCCAATAGAATCCCGCCTGCAGCTGTCCGGACGACCATCGACGGTCTGCCGTTCACGAACAACGAAGGGCTGCTGCCCATGATCGGCCGTCCGTCCCAGAACGACCTCCGGCCATTCGACGACGCCACGCTCATCCGCTACACCCCGAGCGGGCTGACCAGCCCGACGGACTCGCCCTCGTCGTCAACGGATGGCCGCTCGATTCCCCGCCGCCGCGCGGACTTCGTGCCCCGCAAGACGGTCGCCGTGCCCGCACAGGCGCACTTGGGACAACACGACCACGACCACCGCTCGGTGGACTCGTTCGCATCGTCGCTCGCCACGAACTCCTCGACACGCACACACGAGGCCGAGGCCGTCATCCAGCACGCGACGCGCGCGATGAGCCTCCGCAGCGGGACGAGCGGAGTCTCCAACGCGAACGCGAACGGCGAAGATGGGCATTCGCATGGGCAGAGGGCGCGCCCGCGGCTGGTGCCGTTCACGAGCGCGGCGCGGGTGCCGGTGCCCAAGCTGCCGTCGTCGTCGTTCTTCGCGCCCGGGCCCGGGCCTGACGCGAGCACGGCCACGACCACTCCTCCGGGGCACGCGCGGACGCGGCGGGTGGCGAGCCAGATGGCGAAGGTGTTCAGGGACGCGAACGCGACCGCGACGGCTGCAACTGCGCCTCACGCGACAGACGTCGATGAGCTGCAGGCTGAGGCTGTCGGACAGCCTGACGGAGATGGTACGTCCCCATGCTCTAGCTATTATGGACAATAAGCTGCCTAGCGCGCGGAGTGGAGCTCATTTCATCTCATTTCCGCTGACTTTGATTCTTGACTGACAGGAGAGCGCTCGCTGGTGGTGTCCTCTTCGTCCATCGAATCGCCGCCGCAGGCGGCCGACAAGGGGGACAAGAAAGCCGGGGCGCGCCCGCCCCCAGTCCCGCGGATGCTCGCGCGCACGGGGGAGCGGTTCAGGTTCAGGGTGCCTGTCGCCGGAGGGTCGGGCCCGCAGAAACGAGGAGCAGGAGGAGGGGGAGGAGGGTCGAAGGGGGGTCACGGTCTGGAGGCGCGGCTGGTGTCGGGGAAACCGCTGCCTCGGTTCATCAAGGTTGACACGGACGCGGTGCCGAGCGGGGCTGGGGCACAACAGCAGAAGCGGGTCGTGGAGCTGTCTGGGGTGCCCGTGTCTCCGAACATTGGGGTGTACGAGATCGGGGTGTACGAGCAGGAGGGCGGGGCGTGTGTTGGGAAGGTCGTGGTGGAGGTCGTGTTGAAGAAGCCGGCGTGAACGTGAACGCGGGCGTTTGACGTTCGGTGTGGGGTGTGGAGGGACCTGTTTGCGCGCTGCAAAGGTCATTTTGTGTTTTTGCTACTTACGGATGTTAGAGTAGGGTACTGTACATCACTAGCCTTGCGATTCAATTATCGACGTCGACTGGTTAAATCGTCGATGATCCCGTTGGATCCCGTCTTGACAATCAACCCAACGTCATATCTGGAGTCGAGTCATTGCGAACTCCGACCGACTTCCGTGCATTGGTCCGAACGATGCCGCAGGAGCATTGAATGCGCGTGTTTTGGACACCGACAGAGAGGACGCTGTTTATGGGCAAGAGACAGCAAGAGCCCGTTGGGGGATTCGCAGGAGGAAGGCCCAAGAGGGTTTAGCGTGGGAGCGAAATAAGCGGTATCTGATAAGATGATGATGTGGCCACACGCAGGACCTGGGCCGTCGCCCTGGTTGTCCCCAAGTTGTCCGTCTCTGAAATGTCCTCGTCTCTTCCTAATCTCGTACTTAGACTCTCTCCCACCATGCACGCTGCGCCCCCTCCTCTCTTTTCCCGCCCCCAATAACTCTCTTTAATCCTGTTCCCCCACCGCCATGCCCCGCCGTGGCTACACCCTTATCCCAACATCCCCGTCTCCAGGTACGTGCTTCGCTCCACACGCATCCACGCATGCTAACACTCTCCCTGCGCGTTCTTTCCACCCGCAGATGGCCGCGGAATCTCTCCCATCGATGTCCGTCGCTCCGTCCTCAGCTCCGCCTCCACCCTCTCCCCAGACGTCCAAGACGAGATCGAAGCCGAAGAGGACGCCCACGGAGGCGTCGCCGCAGTAGAGGCCGCCGAGCAGGTCTTCGGACAGTATTCCAAGTGGTTCTTGTTCATCGGGTGCGTCTTCTCCTCCCTTCCCGTCTCGCGTGTCCGTTAATTCGAGCTTGCGTGCGCGCGTAGGATCGGGCTGGCCTCATACATCTACTCCCTCGACAATCAGACCACCTCCAACTACCTCCCTTGGGCCACCTCCCACTTCGGCGCTCACAGCTTTATATCCTCAATACAAGTAGTACAATCCATCCTTGGTATGTCGTGTCTTTGCCCGTCCGTTTCCCGTTTTCTCATCTTGTCCTAGTCGCCGTTGGGAAGCCTATCATTGCAAAGCTCGCGGACGTCACCTCTCGCGCTACTGCATATCTTGTTGTCCGTGCGTTCTCCTTTCCCCATAGTCGCCCGTAATAATGTGCTGAAAAACCGATCCAGTTGGCTTCCATGTCACCGGTGCGTTCATAAGTCGACCGACTGCATCAGTCACTCACAACCGCGACAGGTTACCTTGTAATCGCCTCCGCACCCAACGTCGGTGCTATTGCTGTTGGAATCATATTTTATGCTATGTTCGTCCCATATCTTCTCCATGTGGACATATTTGACGAACATAATCCCACAGCGGATATACGTGCGTCTTACCACGCAAGGCTCTAACCGAGTACTAAACCGAGTACTAAACCGGCGGGCACAGAGGACTCCAGCTGCTGACATCTGTAATCATCGCTGACATTACCACCCTCAAATGGCGTGGCCTCGTTACCGGATTGACCTCCGCTCCTTTCCTATTTAACGCCGTCATCGGCTCCAAACTCGCCGCCGTGGTTCTCGACGGCCTCGGCTGGCGTTGGGGCTGTAAGACTTTCATTTCATGAGTTCCTTCGGATGTCACTCATCTTTTCGCTCCAGATGGCATGTTTGCTATCCTGGTCCCCGCAGCGATGGCGCCCCTTATACTCACCTTATTCTGGGGAGAGCGACAGGCGAAGAAGCGGGGGCTTGTCGGCGCGTCGCGTCCACGCGAGGACCTCGTTCACCACGGCAAGGTGCAATGGGTGCAACGCGCCTGGCTTTTCGCCGAGCAGCTCGACCTCGTCGGTCTTGTCTTGCTAGGCGTCGCCGTCGCGCTCATCCTCCTTCCCATGACCCTCGCGCAACGTGCTAATGGTAGCTGGAGCAATTGTGAGTCGACACATTCTTGGATCCCGCGCTTCCGGAAGAAGGCAGCGTACTGACGTCACTGAATGGCGGGCGTCCGGTTGCAGCGAGGATGATCGCCATGTTCGCCCTCGGCTGGATCTTACTTCCCGTATTCGCCCTGTGGGACATCAAGTTCGCGAAGCGGCCCGTCATTGCCCGCCGGTTCCTGTCGAACCGGACCGTCGTCTGTGTGGCGTTCATTGGGTTCTTTGACTTCGTGCGTGGTCTCCTGATCGTCGCGGACTCTGTCGTCGGCGAGAGCTCAACGGTTCGCGGGACGCCGCACAGCTCTCGTTCTTCCTCACTTTTACGTATCTGCCCTCGTTCGTCTTGGTGACAAAAGAGTGGTATGTGCGCTACGTCCTCGTGGTCCGATGTCTTCGTTTACAATACTTTTCAGGTCGAAGACGAACGTCTTCTACTTCGGACAGGCGCAGACGGTCGGGCTCACCGTGTTCGGTATCGTCGGCGGCATCATTATGCGCTTCACGCAGCGATACAAGGTACGTACTACGCATCGCTCTCTCCGCGACAACGTCCCCGATCCTCAACCGTTCGGAAGCCTCTCCTCGTCATCGGTCTCTGCATCCGCCTGCTGTAAGTCCCATGTGACCCCCCCCTCTCACGCTCCCTCGCGCCCTCTCAGTGTCTCACACGCCCGTCACCCAGCGGCGTGACCCTCATGATCCACTCCCGCGGCACGCACAGCTCCGACGCAGAGCTCGTCGCGACCCAAGTCCTGCAAGGCCTCGGCGGCGGCTTCGCGGCCGTCTGCTCCGGCGTCGGCGCGCAAGCGTCCGTGCCGCACGCCGACGTCGCCATGGTCATCGCGATCGTCCTCCTCTGGACCGAGATTGGAGCCGGGGTCGGCGGCAGCCTCGCGGGGGCGATCTGGTCGGGCACGATGCCCGCGAAGCTAAGCGAGTACCTGCCCGGGCTGTCGCAGGAGGAGCGCGACGTGCTGTTTGGGGACATCACGGCCGTCCGCGAGCGTGCGATGGACGACCCCGTGCGCCGAGGCGTCATCAGCGGTGAGTCGCCTTGCCCCTTCCCTTCCCTTCCCCTTTGTTCTCCGCTCTGGCTCCACCGGTCCCGGGACAAGGCAGCTGATTGATTGTGGTGCGGGACGAACAGCATACAGCGACACGATGAAGGCGATGCTCGTGCTCGCGACGGCGCTGAGCGTCATCCCGCTCGTCCTATCCATCTTCATGCCGAACTGGTACCTCGGCGACCAGCAGAACGCGGTCGAGGAGTCGGGCCTAGTTGGTCGGCGCGCGTCGCTTGCGATCCCGCGGACGAGCGAGGACGAGGAGGATAGGTTATCTCGTGGTTCGGAGGACGGGCTATGAAGTGGGAGAGGGGGGGGGGGGGTTGTAGAGTGCTAGGTGCGGTGCTAGATTTCTCGTGTGCTCATCCTCTGGAAGAGGCGTCACTTACGAACGTGCTGCGGTAGATGATAACGTTTGCCCCCACAACTGGCCAAGGTCACATATCTTCAAGGTTCGCGCATGTTTGTCGTGTACGGTGTGTACGAACTCTCCGCCAGGGTCTTCCAATCGATAGGACGTGGTCTGTCGTCTCATCGAGCCCGGTCGCATGGGTTTGTTTTCGAAACGATTGATTAGCGGTGAGTAGTCGAGATCTCAAAAGGTATGCCCCTGCTCTCTCTGAATACGAACCGCAGTGATGCATGCTACACTGAACAGGACAACAGACCGTTCGGCGGGGGCTATCGACACGTGGCAGGGTCTTGCGTATGCAGGCGTACTAGTTGCGGTACACATTGAGCGCCTCCTGTCCACGCAACCTGTGTTCTGGATCACACCGTGAAATGAATGAACGGCTACCTTTTGCCTTGGATAAGCTCGCTCTAGGTAATTATGTCGGTCACGCTCTGGTGGAGCTTTACGAGGGCCTGCTCTTCAGGTGCGGGTGCCAGCGGTGTACCACGCGTCACCTGTCATCCATTTTCCTATTTTCGAGTCAAACGGATTGTCGTACCACTTCGCTAGATGACCGGCCGCCATGAGGAAAACGTGTGGCAAAGATGGGCGATGCGAGCAGACGCGCGACGCGGCATACCCGTCAAAGTCGAACGCGGATTCGTGGGGGCATGTCGTAATAGTAGTGCGGCTGCCCAAGTGTACCGCCTTCTAGCATCAGCCACTACCTCCTGTACACGAGGCCAATCTTCTTCGCATCGCTTGTGTACTGGTGGCGGACAAAAGCCCTGAAGGTGACTGGTAGCACTCGTTCTCCGCTTCCTCGTTTCAGGCTCACTTCCTCACTTCCTTCCTAACGTCATGCCTTTGGATAGGCCGTTCTTTCACATGCTCGACTTCCTCGACAAATACGATGTACGGAATTTGCCCACTGAACTCCATTGTCGCCAACAGTTGCTGCCAGCCGGATGTCCACTCCCCTCTCCAGGTTGGACTATTCCAACGATATAGTTTCCATTGCTGACCAATATACCTGAATAGATGACAGTCGATCCATTCACCGTATGCCAACGAAATTTAAATTCGGTATCTCCAGACCCCGCAAGGCCAAATTGCGTAACCCCCCGGCGGTATCTCGCCTACCCAAGCAGCTTATTGACAACATCATCGATTCGGTAGCTCAACAGAATCCCGACTCATTACCCAGATGCGCACTTGTCTCCCACCAGTGGAATTCTCGTGCGACATACCATCTCAAGATCATGTACCGTGCGAGGTCGATATCTCGCCTACCCCTCCAGCTCCTCTACCAGATTATTGACTTCGTCGCCAAACGTGATCGCGAGTCACTACCTAGATGCGCACTTGTCTCCCGCCAGTGGAATTCTCGCGCAACATATCATCTCAAGATCATGTTCTATGACCGGTCGCCGATATCCCGCCTACCCATCGAGCTCATCCACAATATCATCGATTTTGTAGCTCAAGATGATCGCGATTCACTGCCTAGATGCGCACTCGTCTCCCGCCGATGGAACTCTCGCGCGACATACCATCTTCGGAAACTTGTCGTGAAACCCTGCCGCCATCCCCGGATCACGACCACCCTGGAACTACGTGCCTTCCTCGATATCGTCACAAAAGATGGCTATCTCGCCCAGTTCCCCAAATCTCTCAATATCTCTCCGGACCTGGAGGCGACGTCTACTTCTTATATTCCGTTTCTCGACCTGTCATCTCGCACCCTCCCAAACGTCAATCATCTCATCTTAGGCGAAAGTCTGCGATGGATGGACTATCCACCTCTGTACAACAATGGCGTAGTGGGGTCCCCATTTCATTCTGTAACAATCCTCGACTTCTACTGTCGCTTCAGGTCTTCCCAGAGTTTCTTCCGCTCCATGCGCTCATTCAGATACCTGGAGGAAGTCCGTCTGCTTCACCCGGACCCTTTTTTCCCAATCCAACGTATCCCAGCCAGTCAGAACGAGCCTCACAGTGCGCTTTCCCATTCCCCAGTCAAATTGCGGAAACCTCTCCGGTTGCTCGAGGTCCCCGTAAGTCCCCGCTAGTTGTGTCCTCCGCACTAGACGGCATGCTGAAATGTCTTCAACCCTATCTTCCAGTTATCGGTCCTCCCGTCTGTTCTGGAGGTTTCCAGTGACGATGTAGTAAATCTCTCGATCCGTTGTCCTCCACTTTCAGCTCTGTGGGGTAAGCACCACACCTCGTCGAGCAGGCGTTTAAATTGAACACATTCATTCTTAGGGAAAGATGTCTACGAACCCATCATCTTCCGATCCTCATTCCTCACCCTCGAAACGGTCGAACTCACTATCCCGACGGAACCCTCCAACCCGACAAACCATGGCCTCCGACGACTAAACCCTCTCGTGATTTCGCCCATCCACAAGCAAGGTGTCCGCTACTCCATATACCTCTTGCCCTATTGCAATCACAATACTGCCGGTTATCGCCGTGAGGTTGTCAGCAAATCTACGAAGCTGCAGACCATACAGGTGCTGGCTGGGAGGCCACGGTGGTCCGCATGCGATATGTGCTATGAACATCATGAAAGCCCGATTCCCCCAATACAGTACCTGCTGCCCGAGCCAGCGGTATGGCCTGGCGAGGGGATGGAGTCCTCGGATGAGGAGTAGACGCCTGCCGTGTGGAGTATATCCTCCCTCCCATCAAGTGCAACTAAACGAAGCGGCCCCCTCGACCTGCACCATTTCGGCCTGTGGAAGAATCAATCATACCAGGGCATAGACCTGGGAGAGTCGCAGCCGAAGTACCTCGCCGCGCTCACCGAGTCCATTACGTCACTTTCTCGTCTCCATAGACCTCGATCCCAAAGCCCTAACCGATTTGATACAATAGCAAACCCCTCAAAGTGCACACACTTCGGGCGAAGACTGTCCGCGGCCGGTAGTCTGGACTCTGCACCGTACGCCATGGTAGCAGCCTCGACGTACAGTACTCGCAGCTTCTCTTTGTTTCGGTGTTGCATTGTATTGTGTGCGTGTTCGACCCACTGGCATCCCGATTCCCATCCCTGACAGAGCCCTTGACTTCTTCGCGCTTTGGTCCCTATGATATACGATAGTCATGGTGTGTACGTGTTCAGTGCGTCATCCGAGTTGCATCCTCGACAGAGTCCGCGAATTCCCTGCGTTCTGGTCCTCTTGTACGGTAGTCATGCGTTCCAGCATCACGGCGATAGAGAATGTATTCCTTTTTCTTGGGCTGACTACTACGAGCTTTGTGCTTCGACTGTCAAAACAAAAGTAAGCAACCCTCGGCCCGGAGAGAAAGCTCCGCCATAAGTCAATTTAGCAGAATGTTTGGCAAGCGCATGCACAGTACCGTAACGCACGCCATGCTGAGACAAACGAGTTCTCCGCCACCGACTAAAGCGACCAATCTGCCGGGTTACCACCGCGGTCGAAAAAGCCCCGGATGGATCCACAGAACACTCACAGCAAGTGTGTACATTCAGCTATAGATGCGACACGTTCGCACAGGTCCACTCGCCGAGTTGGCACGATCGCAATAAACCTTGTCAGCCATCGTCAATCGATGTCTTTCGGTTGCTATGAGTTACCATACCAGCATCCTGTACATCTGGCATTTACTTCCGGAGAGACGGCTGGATCGCGAGGACCTTCTTGACCGACTCGCGCGCCAAGATCCTCTGCTGCCACCTATCGTCCGTCCGCTCGTCAGCCACGCGTCCGAGTCGCCCAACGTCGACCAAACAAACGTAAAGACCATCAGCACTACTCCATAACAGCGACGTTCATGGCGGCGTTGTCCACGTGATGAAGGATAGGTCAGCGATGGTGGGTTTGCTGCCGACGAGCCAGCCGTTGCTGTCGCTGTCGGGCTTGGCGAGGACGACGTCGAGGACAGAGAAGACGCGGAGCGTGGGTTCCTTCTGGTAGCGCTCGACGGCCAAGGGCAACTTGCCTTCCACCAGGGGTACAGCCGGAGCGTTATCCTCCATTACACGCCGCCCCTGTGCGCCGCGCGGTGTCTCCGTATTGAGCGCGTTGAGGAAGCCCTTGACCAACATACAGGTGTGTAGCAGTGTGTAGCGAGGACGCCATGACAAGGGCTGTGTTCGTTCCCGGGGAGTCTGCAGGTCGTCACCGCCGTCAGCGACAATCAGACGCACTGAGAGAACGGGGATACGACGTACTGTATGACAGCGTGGGCTTGGGGCGGATCGTCTCCTCTTCGATCTCGTGCAACACGTCTCCGAGCAGAGTCCACTTCGGGAACTCCTCCAGCACGGGCTCCATCCCATCCGGCAGCCACGAAGGTCGCGTCTCCCGCTCCTTTCCCTTCGCGCTCGTGCTCGACCTGCTACCGCTTGCACGTCCCTCTGCTACTGCCTCGATTCTGTCGAGGATCGCCCACTCGTCCTCGTGGTCGACCAGATCGATGACCGATTTCGCCGCCGGGGTCATCATTGTCATAATGTAACACCGCGATTTCGCGCACTGGAAGATGATGTTCGCCGCGTCCGTGAGGATCCAGGGCGACTGATGCTGGCGCGCGCCCCGGACTCGGTCGTCGTGTTCGACGCGATGAGCGACTCGAGGTATGCTCAGAACGCGAGCGCGTCGTACGTGAGCAGGTGGGCGAGCAAGCGGCGCGTCGCTCACGAGCTGCTTGATACGCGGGCCGACCTTGTGCCAGACGAGGTCGAGGACGCGGCGGCCTCGGACGACCATGGCGAAGGAGCGGAAGTAGGCGTTGTCTATGGAGAGGTCGTCGAGGTCTAGCATCGTGTTCGCACGCTTTAGCTTGCTACTTCGAAGTCGAACCGGGTTAGCTCGAGAAATCTGAATTATGGAAACATGTCCACAGATCGAATGACTCTCTATCCGCAAGCGTACCGGGAGGACACGAGAGGGAACGTTCATTGCGCTGAGGATGGCGAGGAGCTAATGTTGGGCGCGACGCCGCGGAAGGAGACCGTAGATCTAGATGCAAGAGTATGGTGGATCATTGGACCCATGAAGCTCGATCGCCGCGCACCAGGGGATATAGACAGACAACGGGAGACGAGTCTCGATAGGTAGGCATGCGATGAAGCAGGCATGAAAACTATACGAAGCCGATGGGAGGCATACGTGGTTGGAGGAGGATGAGGAATACGGACCCCCCGGCGGAGCTTCCACTGAGGACGACACCAATCGCGGCGGCTTAGCGACGGCGGAACTAGTGGCCAACGATAGCGAATGCTGGATTGAACCTAGCCGGCGGACGGAGGCGTTATATGCAAAGCCTAGAGGGCACGCCCGGAGAACGTACGTACATTAGGGCGATTCAACGCTGAGAGAGAGAGCTAGCACGCTTGGCCGCTTGCGCAAGCGAGACTGTCATCATCGCGAAAACGCACAAGACGGATCTAAGGGACAACTTGAAGGACCTGCTCTCAGTTCGTCAGATCGTGGTCAGTCGATTACGTTAAGAGCTCACTGCCGAACGTGGAGCTGTAGGCATCGAACCTGGGCGTTAGAGGACCGTAGGCATAGAGGAAGAGTACATGCAGAGATCCGATGGGGAATATGGATGCAGAAGGGGACGGTCCGAGGTGCAACCCTCCAGATGATCTTTGGCGCTAGTATTTCCCTGTTCGGGCGTAGATCGGTATCTGATAAGATGATGATGTGACTACGCGGTCCTGTGCCGTCGCGGTGGTCTCACAGCGCTCGCCTCTTCCTTTGAATCTCGTACTTACTCAGGGCTCAGACCCTCTCCCACCCTGCAAACAGCGCCCTCTCTTCTCTATCCCCGCCCCAACTAACTCCTTTTAATCCTCCGAGTCCTCCCCCGCCATGCCCCGCGTGGCTCCATCCTTCAGGTATCCCGACATCCCCGTCTCCACGTACCTTCGTCGTTCCACACGCGTCGACGCGTACTAACCCTCTCCCTGCGCATTCTACCCGCAGATGACCAGGCAATCTCGCCCATCGATGTCCGTCGCTCCGTACTCAGCTCCGTCTCCACCCTCTCCCGAGACGTACGGGACGAGTTCGATACCCCACTGTTTACTGCAGACGGCATGTTTGCCATCCTCATCCCCGCAGCGATGGCTTACGGCAAGTTCCAATGGGCGCAATGTGCCTGACTTTTCGCCGAGCAGCTTGACCTTTGTCTTGCTGGGCTTCGCTGTCGCCCTCACCCTCCTATCCGTGACCACCGTCCAACGTGCTACTGGTGGCTGGAGCAATTGTGAGCCGACATGTTCTCAGACTTCGTGCGTGGTCCCCCGGGCTCCGTCGTCGACTACAGTGGGGCGCTACACAGCTCTCATTCTTTCTTTCTGACTTTTACGTATCTGCCCTCGTTCGTCTTCGTGATATAAGAACGGGTATGTGTGCTATGTCCTCGTGAGCTCACGTCTCCGCTTACGATATTTTTCAGGTCGACGACGGACGTCTTCTCTTCGGGACAGGCGGAGACGGTGGGCTCACTGTATTCGGTGTCATTATTATGCGCTTCAGGCAGGGATACAAGGTACGTACTACGCATTGCTCTATCCGTGATCCGCGACGACGTTCCTGTTCCTTAACGTTCCGCAGCGTGACCCAAGTCCTGCAAGGTCCCGGCGCCGTGTTCGCGGCCGTCTGCTCCAAGGTCGACGCACTCGCATCCGTCCCGCACGCCGACATCGCCATGGTTATCGCGATCGCCCTCCTTTGGACCGAGATCAGCACCGGGGTCGGCGGGGGCCTCGCAGGGGCGATCTGGTCGGGCACCATGCCCGAGAAACGGCCTGAGTACCTCCCTAGCTTGTCGCAGGAGGAGCGCGACGTGTTCTTCGAGAACGTCGCGGCCATTCGCGACCGTGCGATGGACGACCGCCTCGGCGTCATCACTGGTGAGTCTCCGCCTTCGT
>BACB01004710.1:0-80786 GCA_000338015.2 Ganoderma multipileum BCRC 37180
CGCTATAAGCGAGGTGGTGAGAGTCCATGCCAGGTGATGACGTACTCCGCGTTCCTTGATGAGCCGGTAAGGTACTTGCCTTCCTCACAGCTGAGCTTGTACATCATGAAATACACGTGGAGAGAACGGGGATGAGACGTACGTGACGATAGCATGGGCTCGCAGCGGATCGTCTCCTCCTCGATCTCGTGCAGCACGTCCCCCAGCAAGGTCTACTTCGAGAGCTCTTCGAGCACGGCCTCCATCCCGTCTGGCAGCCACGACGGTCGCGCATCCCGCTCCTTCCCCTTCGCGCTCGGCCTGCTGCCACGCGCGCGTCCCTCTGCCTCCGCTCGATGTCGTCGAGAATCGCCCACTCATCCTCCTGGTCGATGAAATTAATGACCGCTTTCGCCGCAGGGATCGTCGTAATGCAACACCGCCGCTTCGCGTACTGGAAGATGATGTTCGCCGCGTCCGTGAACATCCATAAGGACTGGTGCTGGCGCGCCGCCCCAGACTCGGTCGTCGTGTTCGACGTGATGAGCGTCTCGAGGTACGCGTGGAACGCGAGCGCGTCGTACGTGAGCAGGTGAGCGAGTAGGCGGCGCGTCGCTCACGAGCTGCTTGGTGCGCGGGCCGACCTTGTGCCAGACGAGGTCGAGGACGTGGCGGCCGCGGACGAGCGTGGCGAAGGAGCGGAAGTAGGCATTGTCTATGGAGAGGTCGTCGAGGTCTAGCATCGTGTTCGCACGCTTTAGCTTGCTACTTCAAAGCAGAACCGGGTCAGCTCGAGAAATTGCAAACATGTTCACAGACCGAATCTACCTGCAAGTATGCCTGGGAGGACACGAGAGGGAACTTTCATCGCGCTGAGGATGGCGAGGAGGTGATTGGAGACGTCGGACGCGACGCCGTGGAAGGAGGCGTAGATCTGGATAATGACGTGCGGCGTAAGGAGTGTATAGAACAGCCTGAAAAGGGGTGCGTTAAGCAGACTCAACCGGCGGATGCTGCATGGGGACATACAGGAAGCTAGAAGCGGTAGTGATGACATATCGAGGGTCCTTGAACCTCTGAAGGTCGATCGCCGTGTGCCAGGAGACGTTGCCAGACAGTGGGAGACGAGTCTTGATGGTGAGGCAGGCGACGATGAAGAAAGCCATGATAATGAAACTACTAACGCGAACTGCCCATCGGAAGCCGATGAGAGGGATAAGGCTTGGAGGAGCGTGGGGAATACGGCCCCAACATGGCGCTTCTATTGAGGACGATACCAACCGCGGTTGCTCGGCGGCGGCGGAACCAGTGGCCCACGACGGCGACTGCTGGATGTCGATGGAAGCATTAGAGGCAAAGTCTAGAGGGAAGACGCGGAGAACATACATAGGTTAAGGCAATTCCAATGCCGAAGAAAACGCACTGGGAGAGAAAGAGCCGGTACGCTTGGTCCTTCTGTGCAAGCGAGACAATCATGATCGCGAAAACGCACACAAGACGGATCCAAGCGGGACAAGGACCTTCTCAGTTCGTCAGATCGTTGTCAATCGATTAGGTTAAGAGTTCACCGACGGTGGTGGCATAGGCATCGAAGATTCTTCCAGTGAGAGGACCACCCGCACAGAGGAAGAACGTTAAAACACTTGAAGGGACCCGATCAAGGAGATCGATGCAGAGGATGATGATGGCAAAAGGGTGCACTCATAGTAGTCTTGAACGCGCGCCCTGGAGTCGCATTGGTCAAAGCATCCTTGCAGCGATAACGGACGAACGTACTATGCGTTGAACATCCCTGCAGACACGAAAAGCGCCAGTGTCGCACCAAGAACGTTAACTTCGACAGTCCATGCGCCCTTCCCTCCGTCCGGGACATACTCCAGCAGCAACTCGAGTACAGGCATAGCGGGAGCAACCGCAGCGATAACAGCGGGGGCTCGACAGTAGAAGTCCTGACTCCAACCCACCACCCGTCTCGTCCTTGCTCACAACTTGCTTCTCCTCTGGGTCATCGGCCATGCAGTCAACGCCAAGTCGGTCTGGACGGAGTGCGAGGATAGCTGCGAGACGAAAAGGAAGTGCGAAACGACAACAAGGTGAGTCATTGTGTCACAAGCTGGAGAGGGAAGCTCGGCGGCACGTCGGACTGGGACTCCAGCAACTTCTCAAGACGCGCCTCTTGTCGGGTCGAGCGGACGATCTTTAGCGCTAGTATTTCCCTGTTTGGGTGCATAGCGGTGCACGCGGTATCTGATAAGATGATGATGTGGCCACACGACCCACACCCTCAGGTCGCGCTAGTTGTCCCTCTCTGCCGCAACGCCGCTATCGTCTCCTCCCAATCTCGTACTTAGGCCCTCTCCCACTAGCACGCCGCGCCCCCTCCTCTCTTTCCCGCCCCCAATAACTCTCTTTAATCCTCCTCTCCCGCCATGCCCCCCCGTGGCTACGCCCTTATCCCGACATCCCCGTTTCTAGGTACGTTCTTCGCTCCACACGCATCGACACGTACTAACTGTCTCCCTACGCGTCCTTTCCACTCGCAGATGGCCGCAGAATTTCCCCCATCAATGTCCGTCGCTCCATCCTGAGCTCCGTCTCCGCCCCCTCCCCGGACGTCCAGGACGACTCGGAAATTGATATTCTACCGTTTGCTGTAGACGGCATGTTTGCCATCCTCGTCTCTGTGACGACGGCTCCTCTTATCCTCACTCCGTGACGGGGAGAGCGACAGGCGAAGAAGCGGGGGCTTGTCGGCGCATCGCCTCCATGTGAGGACCCGGTTTGCCACGGCAAGGTGCGATGGGTACAACGCGCGTGGCCTTTCACTGAGCAACTCAACCTCGTCGGTCTTGTCTTGCTGGGTGTCGCCGTTACCCTCATCCTCCTTCGCAAGACCCTCGTCCAACGTGACAACGGTAACTGGTGCAATCATGAGCGGAATTTTTGTTTCGCATCTCCGGAGAAGACAGGCTGCTGACATCACTGAATGGCAGGCGTCCGAGTTCAGCGAGCATGATCGCCATGATCGCCCTCGGCTGGATCTTACTGGTTACTTCCCGTATTCGCGCTGTGCAACATCAAGTTCGCGAGGCGGCTCGCCGGTTATCGCGGCATCGCCTGACGGTTCTCGTCAAACCGAACAGTCGACTGCGTGGCGTTCATTTGGATCCTTAGACTTCGTGCGTGGGCCCCTGATTGTCGCGGACTCTATCGTCGGCTAGAGCTCAACATTTCGTGGGATGCGGGCAGCTCTCGTTCTTCCTCACTTTTACGTATCTGCCCTCGTCTGTCTTGGTGACAAAAGAATGGTATGTGCGCTACATCCTCGTGAGCCGATGTGTCCGCTTACGATATTCTTCAAGCCGACGGCGAACGTCTTCTACTTCGGACAAGCGCAGGCGGTGGGGCTCACTGTCTTCGGTATCGTCGGCGGCATTGTTATGCGCTTCACGCAGCGATACAAGGTACGTACTACGCATCGCACTCTCCGCGACTACGTTCCCGTTCCTCAACATTCCGCAACATGACCGAGCCCTGCAAGGCCTCAAAGCCGCCGCCGTCCGCTCCGGAATTGGCGCGCAGGCCTCCATCCCGCATGCTGACGTCGACGATGGTCATCGCGATCGTCCTCCTGTGGACCGAGTTCGGGCCCAGGGTCGGGGGCAGCCGCGTAGGCGCGATCTGGTCAGGCACCATGCCTGCGAAGTTGCACCAGCACCTCCCCAGCCTGTCACTGGAGGAGCGTGGCGTGCTCTTTGGGAACACCACGGCTCTCCGCGACCGTCCGATGGATGATCCCGTGCGCTTTGGCGTCATCAGTGGTGAGTCTTCTTCCACTTCCCTCTTATTATCCGCTCTGGTACCGCCGGTGAAGCAGCTGACTGACACGGATCCCGTTCTGGTTCTGGGGGATAGCATATAGCGACAAGATAAAGGCGATGCTCATGCTCACGACGGCGCTGAGCGTGATCCTGCTCGTCCTGTCCGTCTTCATGCCGAACTGGTACCTCAGCGACCACCAGAACGCAGTCGAGGAGGCGGACCTGATCGGGCGGCGCAGCCAGCGCGCGTCCCTCGCAATCCCGCGGCCGAGCGAGGACGAGGAGGATGGGGTGTCTCGTGGTTCGGAGGACGGGCTGTGAAGTGGGAGAGGGGGGGCTGTACAGTGCTAGGTGCAGTGCTAGATGCTTCGTGTGGGTATTCTCGGGAGAAGATCTAACTGACGAATGTGCTGTTGACTAGACGCTAACGTATATTGGACTTTGCCATCAGACACGGTCACCTACTTGCAAGTTTCGCGCATGTCTGCCACGTCCAATATATGTACAAACTCTCTGCCAGTGTCTCCAAATCCGTGGTATGTGAACCATCTTCTCATAGGCCTCCGTCGTGTGTGGTCTCTTTCGAAATGATCACCCAGTGATACATAAGTAGCCGAGATCTCTCCAACCGCAGGCCCCCGCTCTCTCCGAATAAGAATCGCAGTAATGCATGCTGCACTGGACAGGACACCAGACCTTTCTACGAAGGTCATCAATACGTGGCAGGGTCTTGCGTACGCAGGCGTACTATTCGCCGGTCTACATTGAGCGCCTCCTGTCCATGTCACCTGTGTTCAGGATCACACCACGAAATTAATGAAAGGCTGGCCTGACCTCTTCTGCATTCGACAGGATAGGCTTCTCGCTCCGGATGATTGTATCGGCCACGTTTTGGTGGAGGGTTCGCTCTTGCTGCATCCATGTCAGCCTCGGCGATGCCCCACGCCGCGCGGGTGCCCTCACGTGTCATTCATCTTCCCATTTTCGAGTCAAACGGATCGTCGTACCGCTTTTCCAGATGACCGGCTGCCATGAGGAAAACGTGTGGCAAGGATGGGCGAGGCGACCAGGCGCGCGGCGCGGCGGACCTGTCAAAGTCGAACGCGGATTCGTGGAGGGTGCATGGAAATAGATGCTCATATGCACCGCCTTCTAGTGTCTTTCTGCGCACGAGGCCAACCTTCGACGCACCGCCTGTGTACTGGAGGTGGACAAAAGGCCAAAGATGACTGGTAGCGGTCGCTCCCCGCTTCCTCGCTCCCTTCTCAACATCTTGCCCCTGGATAAGCTGCTTGTTCGCAATGGCCCCCCCTGTCCCTGATCCACTCGCCGAATACTTATACCAATCGCGGTCACTGCCATCGCACAGCCCTGCCATAAATCGGGTTAGCCGTTTGGATGACGATGTTCGACGCAGATCCGAACGCCGGCGCGCCCTCAGGCTTCGCGAACACCGCCGCGCCCTTCTCGAGCTCGGGCACCTGTTCCGCGGCCACTCGCCGATATCCCGCAAGGTCATTCACAACGTCATCGATTTTGTAGCTCAAGATGATCCCGACTCACTACCCGCTTGCGCACTCGTCTCCCGCCGATGGAAACCTCGCGCGGCATACCATCTCAGGATCATGTTCCGTGCATCTCGCCTACCCAAGCAGCTTATCCACAACATCATCGATTTTGTAGCACAACACGATCCAGACTCATTACCTAGATGCGCACTCGTCTCCCGCCCGTGGAACTCTCGCGCGACATATCATCTCAAGATCATGTTCTATGACTGCTCGCCGATATCTCGCCTACCCATCGAGCTCATCCACAACGTCATTGATTTTGTAGCTCAAGATGATCCAGACTCACTACCTACTTGCGCACTCGTCTCCCGCCGATGGAATTTTCGTGCGGCATATCATATTGAGAAGCTTGTCGTGAAGCCCCACCGCCATCTCCGGATCACGACCACCCAGGAACTACGTGCCTTCCTCGATGCCGTCGAAGAAGCTGGCTACCTCACCCAGTTCCCCAAGTCTCTCAACATCTCCCCGGATCCGGAGGCGTCGTCTACTTCTTATATTCCATTCCTCGACCTGTCATCTCGCACCCTCCCAAACATCAGTCGTCTCATCTTAGGCGAAGGCCTGCGGTGGGTGGACTACCTACTTTGGTACAACAATGGCGCAGTCGGGTCCCCATTTCATTCTGTAACAATCCTCGACATCTACTGTCGCTTCAAGTCTCCCCTGAGTTTCTTCCGCGCAGTGCGCTCATTCAGAAACCTGGAGGAAGTCCGTCTGCTCCACCCGGACCCTTTTTTCCAAGTTCAACCTATCACGGCCAGTCACAGCGCGTCTCATCGTGCGCCTGCCCCTTCCCGAGTCAAATTGCGGAAACCACTCCGGTCGCTTGAGGTCCCAGTGAGTCCCCGCTTGTTGTGTTCTCCGTAGATGGCGCGTTGAAATGCCTTCAACTTTACTTTCTAGTTATCGATCCTCCCATCTGTTGTGGAGGTTTCCGGTGACGATGTAGTAAATCTCTTGATCCGTTGTCCTCCACCTTCAGCTCTGTTCTGTAAGCACCACACCTCGTCGAGCAGGGTTTCAATTGAAAATGGTCATTTTCAGGGGAAGTGATTGACAAACCCGTCATTTTCCCATGCTCGTTCCTCGCGCTCGAAACGGTCAAACTCACTGTCCCGACGGAGAGCTCCAACCCGACAAACGATGGCCTCCAACGATTGGAACCTCGCGTGATTTGGCCCATCCACAAGGATGGCATCAGCTATTCCATATCCCTCTTGCCCTATTGCGAGCACAGTACTGCCGGTTATCGCCGCGAGCTTCTCAACAAATCTGCGATGCTGCAGACTATACAGATGCTGAGCGTGAAATGGGTGTGGATATGCGATACGTGTGAGAGAAGTTTCTTGTCAAGGCAGGTCCACGAGGATTCGAGCGTCACAATACAGGGGCACTACGAGCCGACGGTGTGGCCCCACAAGCCGTCCGAGTCCACGGACAAGTTCACGGACTAGTCCGCGCCTCCTGTGTACAGTATAGTCCTCCCCTCGAGTGGCACTAGGCTGAACTGCCTCCGCAGTCTGCGCTATTTCGGCTGGCGAAAGACTTAATCGTACAAGAGCGTAGCTTCGGGAGAATCCCAGCCGGAGTACCTCACTGCGCTCGACGAGTCCAGTATGCCACTTCTTCCATAGAGACTCTATCCTAAAGTCTTGACTGATTTGACATAACAGCAAAGCCCCCGAAGTGCCCACACTGCAAGTTCGGTCGAAGACTGTCCGCGGGCGGTAGTCTACATCATCGCTATGTTGCAGCAGCCTCAACGTACAGCTTCTCGTTGCTACGGTCTTGTATTGTATTGTGCGCGGCACGCTGTTCGTTCCATCCCAGATATCCCCAACAGAGTCCGCGAATTCCCCGCGGTTTGGTCCCTACGTTCGGTAGTCATGCGTTCTACAAGGGTCGTAGTGATACTAGAGATTCCTTTTTTCCGGGCCGACCGAGCTTTGCACTTCGACTCCACCCTCTGACGCCGACGCGAGCAACTCTCGGTCCGGAGAGAACGCTCCGACATAAAGTCAACTCAGCAGAATGTTTGGCAAGTGCCCTGGCGTCCGACCAGCCTCAGGCTGTTGTCGGCAGCCGCATGCACAGTGCCGTAAAGCACGCCGTATCACGACAAATTAGCAGTTCTCCGACGTCGACCTAAGCAACCACTATGCCCCGCGGTCGAATAAAGACATCCGAACGCATCCTTAGAACACTCACAGTAAGCGTTTTCAGTGCCAGCCTGAGGGTCTTTCGGTCACGATAACTTACCGTACGAGCTATACTGTACATCCGCCCAATTCTCTACCCGTATCCCAAAGTCGAGGATACTTACTCGCCTTTACTTGCAGAACGACGCCTGGATCGCGAGGACCTTCTTCACCGGCTCGCGCGCCAACATCCTCTGGTGCCACCTATAATCCGTCCTCTCGTCAGCCACTTCTCACCCACATCGACCAAACAAACGCAGCAACGAAGACTCACGCATAGAACGCAGGGTACTCCTTCTCGGCGCCCGCATACTCCTTAACCGTAACGTTCACAGCGGCATTGTTCTACGTGATGAACGAGAGGTCGGCGATGGCGGGCTTGCCGCCGACGAGCCAACCGCCGCTCTCGGGCTCAGCAACGATAGCGTCGAGGACAGAGAAGACCCGGAGGGTCTCTTTCTGGTGGCGCTCGATGGCCGAGACCAACCTCTCGGGGTGGTGGCTGATGAGCCAGAACGCCTGGCCAAAGGACGGGCTGCATGGGCTGTGTCAGTCCCGACGTGCTCTCGTGATAGGGAGAGGCGGAGGCGGAGGCGGGGACGCACCCCTGGCCAGCGGCCTAGAAGGATAGCCACTGGATGAACGAGTCCTTCGCCTTGTTGTTGGCAGGGGCGAGGCGAGTCTCCATGTCGTATACTTACATATTTGCTCGGCCTTTGTTGAAGTCGAAGTAGGTGGACTTGTACATCAGGCTGAGCTCCCCGAGCACAGTCGCGACCTTCCTATGTGCGTGAAGTGCATATAGCGACGCGTGAGCCTCGGCAATGGAGCAGAAGGAGGGGTAAATGGGAGGTACTAGACGTACCAGCGGTAAGAGGGCCGCCGATGTGGGTGTAAAGCGATCTATTGAAAGTTGAGCTCTGGGGATGCGCAGACGCGTCACGGAAGTCCCAGAGTAGTCTCCGTTGCCAGCCGGCCATCCGAGTATACTAGATTCAGACAATCGATCCGCGTCACCGTCGCGGCACCCGACTCCACCATTCCAGAGACAGCGCAGATCGAAACGACGGGTAAGTAAGCACTCTGTGGAACGTTCGGCAGCGCAGATTGTGTGCAGCCCTTCATGTTCTGCCCCGCAGACGATGTCAGCGATAAATAAAGCCCTCGGTAGACATAAATCACTGGCATGCATTCGGTATAATTGCCGCTCATTGGCGTTGGGCGGTAGTGTGGAAGTGAGCCATGGATAACGTTTCATTACTGCTATACGATCGGGAACAACAGGACACGCACCTCTATTCATCTGCTGAACCCAAGGTTCAGTTCATACATCATGACGAAACGCTGTTTGATCTCTTGCAGGACCTACTTGTCGGGACCGTCTGAATACGGACGCACTAGAACTGCCCGCGGTGGCGAAAGAAGGCCGTAGAGCACGTCGAAGCGATCATCCATCGTGAACAGCTCAAATTCTGGTGTCAACAGGGCCTCCGCCTGCTCCATAGCCTGGATCGATAGGCCGCAACACGGAATCGTTAGAGCTACAATTCCAGAAGCGCCGCGGCAGAAAGCACTCACGAAGCGGCAATATCGTCTGCCTCTTTCTTGATTTCCACGTCCCCCAAACTGCTACTGCTCTTCATTTCGTCTCGTCCTGGCCCTGCCACTGATCCGCCGCCCCTCACGCGTCGCCATTCAGCCTGTCGCTCCTGCCCATCCCGATCCTTCTTCTTCAATGCCTCGATCACCGCTGTGTGGCTGGTCCGTGCTCTTGAGGAGAGCGTGATGAGTCCCTTATCCTCCGCTATGTGCTCGGAAGCTTGCCCTTGCACCAGAGGTGCAGCCAGATCTTGTCCTCCATCACCCGCCGCCCCTATGCGCTGCGCTGCGCGCCCTATCGAGGATTCTTCCAGTGAGAGGACCACCCGCATAGGGGAAGAACACTTGAAGGGACCCGATCAAGGAGATGGACGCAGAGGATGACGATGGCGAAAGGGAGGACTCATAGTAGTCTTGAACACACGCAGGAATCGCATTGGTCAAAGCATTCTCGCCGCGATAAGTGTGGAACCGGACGAACGTATTACGCATCGATCATCCCTGCAGACACCGGTGTCGACCTAAGAACGACAGTCTATGCCTCCTTCCCGCTGTCCGGGACATCCTCGAGTTGCCATTCGAGTACGGGTGGAGCAGGAGCGACGGCGGCGATAACAGCGAGATACTCGACAGTCCCAGTTCCGTACTGCCGCCCGTCCCTGCTCAGAACGATATGGGTGGCCTGCGAGGACGGAGGAGAGATGATAAGTGAGAAACAACAACAAGGTAAGTAAGTCATATTGTGTCAGAAGCTGGGAGCCACCTCGGACACGAGTCCGTCCAAGTCGGAATCTTTAGCGCTAGAATCTTATTTGGGCGCATAAGGGTGCCAGTGCGCAGTCGCGGTGGCCTCGCGGCTCTGTCTGAAATGTGCTCGCCGTCTCTTCCTAATCCCGCACTTAGACCCTCTCCCACCATGCAAATGGCATTCCCTCCTCTCTTTTCTTGCCCCCCCTAACTCTCATTAATCTTTCTCTCTCACCATGTCCCACCGTGGCTACATCCTCATCCTGACATTGTACCCGTCTCCGGGTGCCTTCTTCTCTCCACACACATCGACGCGTACTAACTCTCTCCCTGCGCATCCTTTCCACCCGCAGATGGCCGCTGAATCTCACCCATCGATGTCCATCGCTCCGTCCTCAGCTCCGTCTCCACCACCCTCACCCCAGACCTCCAGGCTTTGTTCTGGGAAGAGCGATAGGCGAAGATTCAAGAAGTGGTGGCTCGTCCACGCATCCCCCACCCTTGTTCACTACGGCAAGGTGCGACGGGCGCAGCGCGCGTAGCTTTTCCCCGAACGGCTTGACCTCGTCGGTCTCGTCTTGTTGGGCATTGCCATTACCTCGTCCTCCTTCCCAAGACCCTCGTTCAACGTGCTAATGGTGGCTGGAGCGATTGTGAGTCGGCATATCCTTGGATCTCGCGCTTCCAGAGGAAGACAACCTGCTGACATCACTGAATGGCAGGCGTCCGGTTGCAGCGAGCATGATCACCGTGCATACCACACACGAAGTCAAAGCATCCAATGAACGCCAGGCAGACGACGGTCCAGTTCCATATGAACTGTCAGCCGATAATGGGCCGCTTCGCGAACTCAATGTCCCACAGTGCGAATACGGGGAGCGGGATCCAGCCAAGGGCGAACATATGCCTGATCGCCGCGGACCCTGTCATCGGCTAGCTCTCGACATTTCGCGGGACGCCGCACCGCTCCCCTTCCTAACCTTCATGCATTTGCCCTCGTTCGTCTTAGTAACAAAAGAATTGTATGCGCGCTACGTCCTTGCAATCGGACGTTTCTGCTTACGGCATTTTTTTTAGGTCGACGATGAAAACAACGGTGGGGCTCACCATGTTCGGTATCGTCGGCGGCATCATTATACGCTCCATGCAATGGTACAAGGCACGCGTCGCTCTCTCCGCGACGACATTCCCGTTTCTCAACGTTTGACAGCATGACCCAAGTCCTGCAGGGCCCCGGCGCCGCGTTCGCATCCATCCGCTCTCGGGTCGGGGCGTCGGCATCCGTGCCCCACGCCGATGTATCCATGGTCGTCGCGATCGTCCTCATGTGGATCTACATTAGCGCCAGGGTCGGGAGAAGCCTGTGCAGGCGCGATCTGGTCGGGCACCATGCCCGCGAAGCTGCACCAGTGCCTCCTAGCCTGTTGCGGGAGGAGCGCGACGTGCTCTTTGGGGACATTACCACGTCTGCGACCATGCGATGGACGACACCATGCGCCTCGGCGTCATCAGCGGTGTGTCTTCGTCTTCTTCGTCCGCTTTGGCGCCGCCGGGCAAAGCAGCTGACTGACGCGGATGTGGTTCCGCTTCCGGTTCTAGGGGACGGCATACAGCGACAGAATGAAGGCGGTGGTCGTGCTTGCGAGAGCACTGAGCGTCATCCCGCTCGTGCTCTCTGTCTTCATGCCGAATTCAGACCTCGGCGGCCAGCAGAACGTGGTCGAGGAGGCGGGTCTTGTCGACCGGTGTGCATCGCCTCCGAGCGAGGACGAGGAGGACCATCTGTCTCGTGGCTCGGACGACAGGTTTTGGAGCGGGAGTAGGGGGAGGGGCGGTTTAGAGTGCTAGGTGCGGTGCTTGACATCTCCTGTGCTCATCCTTGGGAAGGACGTAACTTACGAACGTGCTTCGGTAGACGGTGACGTTTATGGGACTTCGCGAATCGCAATCAGACACGGTTACTTGTCTTCAACGTTCGCGCGCATGTCTGCCACGTCCAAGCCAATGCCTCCTAATCCGTGGTATGTGGACCATCGTCTCGTGGACCTGCGTCGTGCGTGGTCTCTTTCGAAATGATCGCCTAGCGATAAGTAGCCGGATCTCTCCAAGCGGCAGGCCCCGGTTCCCTGAATATGAACGCGCGATAATGAGTGGTCAACTGGAGGGGGCATCAGACCTTCCAACGACGGTTGTCAACAACGAGCGGGGTCTGAGCTCAGTGGGTGTATGTACGTGCGCCGGCGGTATTAGTTGCGGTTCACGTTGAGCGCCTCCCGTCCACGCAACCTGTGTTCAGCATCACAACGCGAAATTGATGAAAGGCTAGCTTGACCTCCGCACTCCAAATAATCATATCGGCCACGTTCTGGTGGAGCTCTACAAGAATTCGCTCTTGCTGTGCATCCATGTCAGCCTCAGCGATGCCCCAGGTGCGGCCTGTACCATCCCTCACCTGTCAACTATTTTCTCGCTTTCGAGTCGAACGGGTCCTCACCACTTTGCCAGATGGCTGGCTGTCGTGAGTCTGAAAACGTGTGGCAAGGATGGGCGACGCGAGCAGACGCGAGGCATGGCGGACCCGTCAAAGTCGAGCACAGATTCGTGGAAGGTATGTGGCTAGTATGTGGTAATAAGAGTGCAGCTGCCTAAATACACTGCCTTCTAGCGTCTTTCTGTGCACGAGGCCAACCTTCGATGCACCGCTTGCGGACTGGTGGTGGACAAAAAGCCCGGAGGTGACTGGGAGCAGTCGTTCCCCGCTTCCTTGCTTCTTTCCAACGTCTTGCCTTTGGATAGACCGCCTGTCCACAATACCCCGCCTTCCCTTCGAAGTATTGCGGAGATCATTGGTCTGGTTGCTGCTTGCCATCCATGGTGGGCACTACTACCGAGCTACGCACTCGTCTCTCAAGATTGAAATATTTGATCCGTGCGAGGTTTCCTGCCAGATACTCGCCAATATGCCGTCTACCCAACGAGCTCCTCCACCGGATCATCGACTTGGTCGCTGAACACGATCCTTTCTCACTACCCACTTGCGCGCGTCTCTGCCGCAAATGGAATCCTTGCGCGACATTTCATCTTGAGATCATGTTCCATGACTGGTCACCGATATCTCGCCTACCCGTCGAGCTCCTCTATGCGATCATCGATTCGGTAGCTCAACGTGATCCCGACTCACTACCAATATGCGCACTCGTCTCCCGCCGATGGAATTTTTGCGCGACATATCATCTTCGGAAGCTTGTCCCGAAGTCCTTCCGCCATGTCCGGATTACGACGACCTCGGAACTACATACGTTCCTCGACGTCTTCAACAAAGGTGGTTACCTCGTCCGATACCCCACGACTCTCAATATCTCCCCGGATCCGGACGCGTCGTCTACTTCTTACATTCCATTCCTCGACTTGTCGTCTCGCACCCTCCCGAATGTCAATCGTCTTATCTTAGGCGAAGGCGTGCGATGGACGGACTGTCCACCTGTGTACAAATATGGCGCAGTGGGGTCCTCATTCCATTCCGTAACATTCCTCGACTTCTACTGTCGCTTCAAGTCTTACCGGACTCTGTTCTACGCAGTACGCTCATTCAAAAACCTAGAGGAAGTCCGTCTGCTCCACCCGGACCCTTCATTCCAATTTCCACCCATCGACGCAGCCAGTCAGAACACGCCTCACGGGGTGCTTGGCCCCCGTCTAGTCAAATTGCGGAAACCCCTCCGGTTGCTTGAAGTTCCCGTGAGTCCCGGCTAGCTGTGTTCCCTATTGACGGCACGCCGGACTGTCTTCGACCTTACTTTCTAGTTATCGATCCTCCCGTCTGTTTTGGAGGTTTTCGGTGACGACATAACAAGTCTTTCGATCCGTTGCCCTCCGCCTTCAGGTCTGTGGGGTAACCACACCACCTCATCGAACGGGAGTTCCAACTGAAAATATTCATTTTCAGAGCTTCCAAAAGTGGCTAACAAACCAATTATTTTCCCATCCTCATTTCTCGCCCTCGAAAAAGTCGAACTCACCGTCCAAGCGGAGTCCCGGTTCGACTCGGACCACTGGTACTCAAACTGTGGCATCGAACAGCTGAATGATCTCGTGGTCTCTCCCATCTGCAAGGATGGCGTCAACTACTCCATATCCTACGTGCCCTGTCGCACGCATTGGACTCGTGACTATTGCGGTGAGCTCTTTAGCAAAACCATGATGCTACAGGCCATACAGGAGCTGGCACGGCCGTGCAACACCTGCTACTATAATGCGGCGACTCGGATAAGTACGTCAATACAGGAGACTATGCCGGCGTGGGTGCCGGCGTGGAAGACCTTTCAGAGAACATACACTGTGCTTGGGGGGCCGGGGTTGGGCTCTGAGGGCTCTAGGTTGGCGTTGGCCCTCTGGGTCCTAAGATGCATACCCGAGAACTCGTCCCCACCTCTCCTCATCACGCATCCCGACTCAGACGCCCCGGAGTTCATGGACAAGCAAGTCCCGCGTCACAAACGCTTCGGGGTCGACAAGTGGCTCCAGCCTTATCAGTCCGCGCCATCCCAGTCACCGATAGTGAAAGGCAAGTTACTAATCCCCCCACAAGAGCGTAGCCCTAGGAGAGCCCCAGCCGACTCAGGACCTCACCGCGCTCGGCAAGTCCAGTACGTCACTTTCCCATCACCGAGACTAGATCCCAAAGCCCTGACTGGTTTGATACAACAGCAACCCCCCCGGGTGCCCGCACTTCGGGCGAAGGCTTTCCGCGGGCGATAATCCGTGTCTGGACTCCGCATCGTCCGTGGCAGCCGCCGCCTCGACGTACGGCTTCATGTTGTTTCGGTCTTGTATTGTATTGTGTCTGTACGTATTTTCGCCCCACCTGCTTCCCATCCCTGACAGTATCCGTGAATTCTTCGCGATTTGGTCCCTATGTACGATAGTAGTGTTATCACGGCGTACGTGTTCGCCCTATCCGAGTCCCATCCCCGACAGAGTCTGCGCCGAATTCCCTCCGTTTTCAAGTCAGTCCCCTATGTACTACGGTAGTCACGCGTTCTACAAGGGTGATAGACCCGAAGAATGTATTCGTATATCCTAAGTTGACCACTACAAGCATTGTGCTTCGACCCCGCCCTCCGATGCCGACACCAGTAACTCTCTGTCCGGAGAGAACACTCCGACATAAGTCAACTCAATGTTTAGCAATCGGCCCCGCCACGTTCGGGTAGTCCCCAGGCCTTTCTCGACTCGACAGGCCCACACACATTACCGTAAAGCACGCCGCCGAGCTGAGCCCTGCATTCGAACAAACATCTGAATGCATCCGTAGGAACACTCATAGCAAGCGCGTTCAGCCATAGATGCAAAATATTCATGCGGGTACATTCGCCGAATCACGATCGCAATGAACCCTGCCAGCCATCCATCAACCAGAATCTTTCGGTCACGATAAGTTATCGCCCGAGCTATACTGTACACCCAGCCAATTTGCTATCCGCAGCCGAAAATCTAGGCTACCTTCTCGCCTTTAGTTGCGGAGCGGCACCTGGATTGCGAGGACCTTCTTGACTGGCTCGCGCGCCAACATCCTCTGGTGCCACCTATCGTCCGCCCACTCGTCAGCCAGGCATCCAAGCTGCCCACACCTGTTGACGAAATAGAACCAAACGCAAGGGCGAAGACTCACGCGAAGAACGCAGGGTGCTGCTTCTCGACGTCAGCATGTCCTTGACGGTAACGCTCACGGCGGCGTTGTTCCACGTGATGAACGACGGGTCGGCGATGGTGGGCATGGCGCTGACGAGCCAGCTGTTGCTATCGGGCTTGGCGAGGACGACGTCGAGGGCGGAGAAGACGCGAAGGGTCTCCTAGTAGAGCTCGATGACGGAGCGCAGCTTCTCGGGATGGTAGTTCGTGAACCAGAACACCTGGCTGAAGTCCGGGCTGCGCGGACCGTGTCAGTTCCGACGTGCTCTCTCGTGATAGGGAGAGGGAGAGGCGGAGACGGAGACGCAACCCTGGCCGGCCTGGAAGAATAGCCACTGGATGAGCGAGTACTCTGCCTCGTCGTCGGTGACGAAGAGGCGGTTCTCTGTGCCGTACTTGCTCGCCTTTGTTAAAGTCCGGGTGAATGGACTCGTATTGATGATCAGGGCGAGCTCCTCGAGCACGATCGCGACCTTCCTATGCGCGTAAAGTGCATATAGCCGACGAGCAGGATTAGCTGCTTGTAGTGGGCAGACATGAGCTTGCATCGCGCATACCTGTAGGCGACCGTCAGTCACGCGGCCGAGGGCCGGAGATTAAGCATCGCTTACAATCGGCCGGTATCGAAACTGGACACAATCCGGTACGCTCTTTCGTTCGACACAGAAGTCAGGCGTCAGGATATAGTCGCCGACAGTCAGAGTGGCGGGGAGAACGAGCAGCCCAGAGGCGTGCAGCAACGAGGACAGTGACAGCCGTAACTCCCGCATGTCGACAATGACCTGGACAAACGTGTGAACGGACCGAGCCTACTTGAGTTTCATAAAACAGCATACCCGTGCCGGCTCGATGCTCGCTTCCTTCCGTCCCCTAGCTATTCGCGTGCTTATCGTCTTGATCAGTGTCTCACCCGCGGCGGACGTCCGGTCTTCGTGGATCGGCATGAGCATTGACTACAGACACTATCAGCGAGGTGGTGGGAATCCATGCTAGGTAACAACGTACTCCGAGTTCCTTGATGAGCCGCTCGAAGGAGTCCTTCTCGCGGCGCAAGCCGGTGATGTACTTGCCTTCCTCACAACTAAGTCTGTACGTCGTGAAGTATACACGCACGCCAGGGCTGAGGTTCAAATGCCTGTGCACCTGCATCCGTGGGTATCGTTTCATGACTACTATGCATCTGGGGGAGCGCGGGACACGCACCTCTATTCGTCTGATGAACCCAAGGTTCGGCTCATGCTGTATATCACAATGAAACGTGACTTGAGCTCCTGCAGCATTCGGTTGTCGGAGCCGTCCAAATACGGATGCGCTTCTTCAATGCCTCGCTCACTTCGGTGACTCGCCAATCCATACTCATGGGGACCGCGTTGGGACCTTACCCTCCACCTTGTGCTCGGACAGCTCACCCTCCCACCACAGGCATAGCCGGAGCTTGTCCTCCACATCCGCCGCCCCTATGCGCCGCACAGTGCGTCTGTATCGATTGCACTCAGAAATTCTTTGATCAGCGTGTAGGTGCGTAGCGGAGACGCCATGATGAGGGCCGTGTTCGTCTCCGGGGAGCCTACGGATCGTGTCTGCTGTCAGCGACACCAGGGGATGCGACGTACGCGATAACAGCATGGCCTCACGCCGGATCATCTCCTCCTCGATCTCATGCAGGACGTCTCCGAGCAGAGTCCACTTCAGGAGCCCTCCAGCACGGGCTCCATCCCGTCCGGCAGCCACGACGGACACGTCCCTCGCTCCCTTCCCTTCGCGCTCGACCTGCTACCGCTCGTGCGTCCTTCTACCCCCGCCTCCGCCTCGATCTCGTCAAGCATCGTCCACTCGTCCTCGCCGTCGACAAGGTTGATGACCCGTTTCGCCGCAGGGATCGTCGTAATGTAGCGCTGTCGCTTCGCGTGCTGGAAGACGGTGTTCACGGCATCCATGAGTATCCTGGGCGACTGTGGCATGCTGTCCCAGACTTGATCGTCGTGTTGGACGTGATGAGCATCTCAAGATACGCGTGGAAGGCGAACGCGTCGTACGTGAGGGAGTTCGCGAGGTCGTTGGCGAGCTGTTTGGTGTGCGGGCCAACCTTGTGCCAGACGGGATCTAGGATGCGGGGGGCGGCCATGTCGAAGGAGGTCGAAGGAGCAGAAGTACGCAGATCTAGCATGGTGTTCGCACGCTCTCGGTGAGCGTTGTCGTCATGCATTGCACATGGTGGATCTCGGACGTCGAGTCCGTCATTTCTTGATGCAGTTCGACGATGTCAGGCGTCGAGAGACTCTTTGACATCTGCATGGAATGTGAGCAACAGAAAGGGGACGACTTGACCTGGGACCCACCGTGGATAGATGTGGATTGTACGCAACTGCAGCTCCTTCATGATGATGCGAAGGGGGGACGTGCCACCCGTGATGCGCTCAGGCTAGTCGGAGAACGCTTGAGAAATCGTTTCTCGTTCTTCTCGCAGTACAATCGGGCGATGAAGCCTTCCGCAGATGTGAGTGTCGCCCTGAACCATGCCTACTCAGGCCCGCGATAAGTCTAAGCAACACGGCGACGTACCTTTCCGAGTCTACAAGGAGAACGAGGATACCGGTGACAAGATGCGTCAGGATGTCGGACGTGAGCATGTCCATCGTGAAGATCTGCGAGGTGACGGACAGTAGGCCGCCCTTCTTGTACAAGTCCCTTGGAATGAGAACGTTCGGTTCTCTGCCAGTTCGTCGGATTGTTGTCAGTCGATTAGGTTAAGGGTTCACCGACGGTGGTGCCGGAGGCATCAAGATCCTAGGCGTGAGAAGACCTCCGGCATAGAGGAAGAGAACTTGCAGAGACCCGATCGAGGATGGATGCAGAGGATGATGGTAAGTCAGAGGTACAAGACCCACCTCCCTCTCAGTCGGATCGAGCGGACGATCTTCAGCGCTAGTACTGCCCTGTTTGGGCGCATAGCGGTGCACGCGGTATCTGATAAGATGATGATGTGGCCACGCGTCCCTGCGCCCTTTGTCGCGGTGGCCTTGCAGCGCTGTTTGAAATGCGCTTGTTCCTTCCTAATCTCGTACATAAACCTTCTTCCAGCATGCAAACGGCACCTCTTCCTCCCTTTTCCCACCCCCAATAACTCTTTAATCCTCCTCTCCCGCCATGTCTCACCGTAGCTACACCCTTATCCCGACATCCTTTCTCCAGGTACCTTCTTCGTTCCGTACGCATCGACGTGCACTAACTCTCTCTCTCTGCATTTCCTTTCCATCCGCAGATAGCCAGGGAGTCTCCCCCATCGATGTTTGTCCCTCCGTCCTCAGCTCCGTCTCCACCCTCTCCCCAGACGTCTAGGACGAGATCGATACTCCACAGTTTGTCGCACTTTGTTCTGGGGAGAGCGACAGGCGAAGAAGCGGGGATTCGTTGGTGCATCGCCTCCGCATGAGGATCTTGTACACCACGGCAAGGTGAAGTGCGTACAATGCGCGTGGCTTTTCGCCGAGCAGCTCGATCTCGTCGGCCTTATCTTGCTAGGCATTGCGTCGCCCTCATCCTCCTTCCCAAGACCCTCGTCCAACGTGCTAATGGTGAGTTGAGACGTGCTTGTATCTCGCGCTTCCAGAGCATGGCAACCTACTGACGTCACCGGATTGCGGGCGTCCGGTTGCAGCGAGCATCATCGCCCTATTCATCCTTAGCTAGATCGTATAGTACTTCCCGTATTCGCGCTGGAAGACATCAAGTTCACGAAGCCGTCGCCCGACGATTCCAGTCGAACCGGACTGTCGTCTGCGCGGCGTTTATCGAGTCGGATTCTTCGACTTCGTGCGTGGTCCCCTGATCGTCGCGGACTCTGTCGTCGGCTAGAGCTCAACGCTTCGCGGGATGCCGCACAGCGCTCTTTCTTCCTGACTTCTTGTATCTGCCGTCCTTCGTCTTGGTGGCAAAAGAGTTGTATGTGCGCTGCGTTCTCATGAGCTGATGTCTTCGCTTACGATGTTTCTTTTCAGGCGACGACGAACGTCTTCTACTTTGGACAAGCGCAGACGGTGAGGCTCACCGTGTTCGGTATCGTCGGCGGCATCATCATGCGCTTCACGCGGCGATACAGGGTACGCATCGCACTCTCCACGACGACGTTCCCTCAACCGTCCTGCAGCCTCTTCATCCGTCTGCTATAAGTCCCATGTGAATCCCTTCCTCTCACGCTCCCTCGCGCCCTCTCACATACCCGTCACCCAGCGGCGTGAGCCTCATGATCCACTCCCGTGGCACGCACAGCTCCGACACAGAGCTTGTCGAGGCCTCGGCGGCGGCTCCGCGGCCGTCTGCTCCGGCGTCGGCGCGCAAGCATCCGTCCCACACGTCGGCACCGCCATAGTCCTCGCGATCGTCCTCCTCTAGACCGACATCGGCGCAGGGGTCGGGGTCGTCTCGCAGGCGCGATCTGATCGGGCGCCATTCCCGAGAAGCTGTGTGAGTACCTGCCCTGCCCGGGTTATCGCAGGAGGAGCGCGACGTGCTCTTTGGGGGCATCACTGCCGTCCGCAGGGCGGGATGGACGACTCCGTGTGCCGAGCCGTCATCTCCGGTGGGTCTTGTTCCCTTTTCTTAACTTCTCCGCTCTTCCCGCACTGGAAGCAGCTGACCGACGCGGATCCGATTCTGTCTGGGGCGGGGACGGACGACATACAGCGACACGATGAATACGATGCTCGTGCTCGCGACAGCGCTGAGCATCAACCCGCTCGTGCTCTCTCCGCAGAACTTGTACGTCGGCGACCTGAAGAACGCGGTCGAGGAGGCAGCGGATCTGGTTGAGCGCGGCCCGGCGCGTATCGCGACGAGCGAGGACGAGGACGAGGACGAGGACGAGGAGGACGGGCTGGCTCTTGGATCCAGAGATGAGTTGTGAAGGGGGAGACGAGGGTGGAGGGCGGTGTAGAGCGCCAGGTACGATACTCAATGCCATTTTCGAGTCAGACTGATCCTCATACCCCTTTGCCAGATGGCGGGCCGCCATGAGGAAAACGTGTCCCAAGGATGGCGATATGAGCAGACGCTGCGGGCGGCGGACTTGTGTGTGAATAGCGGTGCTACCCAAGTGCACTGCCTTCTACCGTCAGCCACAACTTTTTGTATAGTGTGCACGAGGCCAACCTTCGACGCACCGCCCGTGTACTTGGGGGTAGATAAAGGCCCGAAGGTAACTGGTAGCAATCGTTCCCCTTCCTCACCCCCTCCCAACGTCCTGCCTTTGGATAGGTCGTCTGTTCACAATGCCTCACCTTCCCCCGGAAGTCGATTCGCAGATTGTCGCTCTGGTTACTGCATGTTATCCACGGTCACTGCTTGCCAGATGTGCACTCGTCTCTCAATATTGGAATATTCCATCCGTACGCCACCTCTATAGCCTTGCCAAAGTCGTGTTTCACGCCTTCTCGCCCATATCTCGCCTATCCACCGAGCTCATCTACAAGATTATCGATTTGGTAGCTCAACATGATCGCGGCTCATTACCCAGATGCGCACTCGTCTCCCGCCGATGGAATTTTCGCGCGACATACCATCTCAAGATCATGTTCCGACATGAGTTCCCACCAATATCTCGCCTGCTCACCAGGCTCATCCACCACATCATCGACTTGGTAGCTCAACACGATACCGCCTCATTACTCAGATGCGCACTCGTCTCCCGCCGATGGAATTCTCGCGCGAAATATCATCTCAAGATAATGTTCCATCACTGGTCGCCGATATCTTGCCTACCCATCGAGCTTATCCATGCGATCATCGATTTTGTAGCTCGATATGATCGCACCTCACTACCTAGATGCGCACTCGTCTCCCGCGCATGGAATTCTCGTGCGACATATCACTTTCAGCAGCTTGTCGCGAAGCGTGGCCGCCATGTCCAGATCACGGCCACTTCAGAACTACATGCGTTCCTCGACGTCTTCGAGAAAGATGGACACCTCGCTCGGTACCCCAAATCTCTCGATATCTCCCCGGATCCGGACGCGTCGCCTACTTCTTACATTCCGTTTCTCGACTTGTCATCACGCACCCTCCCGAACGTCAAGCGTCTCATCTTAGGCGAAGATCTGCGATGGACGGACTACCCACCTCGGTACAACAATGGCGTAGTGGGGTCTCCATTTTATTCTGTGACAATCCTCGACCTCCACTGCCGCTTCAAGTCTCCCCAGAGTCTCTTCCTCGCAGTGCGCTCATTCAGAAACTTGGAGGAAGTCCGTCTGCTCCACCCGGACCCTTTTCTCGGATTCCTACCTATCACAGCCGGTCAGAACACGCCTCACAGTGCGCTCGCACCTTCCCCAATGAAATTACGGAAGCCCCTCCGGCTGCTTGAAGTCCCGGTGAGTCCCCGCTAGTTATGTTCTCCGTAGACGCCACGTTGAAACGTCTTCAATCTTACTTTCTAGTTGTCGATCCATCTGTCTATTTTACAGGTTTTCAGTAACGACGTAGTGACTTTCTCGATCCATTGTCCTCCAGTTCCAGCCGTGTTAGGTAAGTACTGCACCTCATCGAGCAGGGGTTTCGATTGAAATGTTTGTTTTTAGAGAAAGTGGTCAACGAACCCATCATTTTCCAATCCCCATTCCTCGCTCTGAAAACGGTCAAACTCACTGTCCCACCGGCGCACTCTAACTCTGCAGACCGTGGGCTCCAACAAATGGACCGTCTCATGACTTTGCCTATCCGCGAGTACGGCTCCTCCAGCTCCTTGTCGCTTTTTCGCTGTCCGGAGCACAGTACTATTGGCTATCGACTTGGGCTTTTCAGTAAGCCCACGATGCCGCATGCGGCGCCGGCTGGGATGAAGCCGCTGCAGATGTACGACATATGCTTCGGTTTCGTCGACGACGCTTTCAGGTCGGCGTCGGGCATTGGCGGAATCGGTGCAACGGCACGACGAGCCCACGCCGCAGACTCGGAGGAAGTTCACGGGCTTCCCCATCTTTCCCATGTCTTTCCCGCATATTCCCCTCCGAGTCCTCGAGTGCAACCGGGCGGAACGGCCTCCTCGGCCTGCACCATCCCGGCCACATCAGTAATTCCTCAGGCGTTTGAAGGCCCGAACGTCGGGCGCCTAGGTTCCCGAGAAAGCATACTACTAAGCTACCGTGAGTTGGCCATTTCTCGCGGTGTTATGATATGAAGTTATTAAGATGGATTTGACCACAGCGACAATCCGGGAGCTCGTGAGCCCTTGGCTCGAAAAGTGTGAGGATAGAGACCTCACACAACTGTACACACCCTTGCACCCCTTGGCCACGGCACTGGATGAATATCTGGAATGGTGTCTGGATAACTTGGGTGCATCGCAGGCACACGGCTGGATAGTAAGTCTGGTTCCTTGAACATCTGACAGCCGGTTCTTGCGTGTCAGACCTCGGACGGTCTGGTGCGTCCGAATCGTGTCTGAATCGATCCGAAAGCATCTGAAACATTTGCATCAGATGGTTTCAGAAAATCTAGGAATTTCTAACGCAGTGGAAGACTTAATCATGCAAGAGCGTAGCTCCGGGAGAGTCCCGGCTGAAGTACCTCGTCACGCTCAGCGAGTCCGGTACGTGACTTTCAAGTTATATACCGTCCCCTGAGACTCGACGTCGATCCTAACACCTCAGTTGACTGATTGATACAATAGCAAAGCCCCCAAAGTGCCCACGCTTCGGGCGAATACTTTCCGCGGGCGGTAGTCTGGACCCTGCATCGTAGTACGCCGTGAGCAGTCTCGAAATACAGCCCACAGTTCCTGGTTACTGCGATCTTATATCGTGTACGCGTTCGCCACATCCTATCCCCAACAGAATCCGTGAATCCTCCGCGTTTTGGTCCCTACGTAGTACGTACAGTAGTCGCGCGTTCTACAAGGGTCGCGATGATATCGATGCTAGAATGTATTCCCTTTTCCTGGGCTGACTATTACGAGCTTTGCGTTTCGGCTTCGCCCCCCGGCTGGTCGCGTTGCCAACGGCCATATACACAGTATCGTAAAGCACACCGCGCTGAGACAAGTTAATTGTTCTCTGACACTAAGTTAGGAGACCATGCCCCCAGGTGACCCGCGGTCGAATAGACCTCCGAACGCAAGCATGATAGATGAATCACGACCGCAATGAACCCGCTAGCCATCGGTCAATCAGGGTCTTTCAATCACAATAAGTTACCGTACGATGTTTACTGTACACATACAGCCAATTGTCTACCCGTACCCCAAACTGAAGGTCTCTTACTCCCCTTTACTTGCGGAGCGAAGCCTGGATCGCGAGGACCTTTTTCACCAGCTCGCGCGCCAATATCCTCTGGTGCCACCTATCGTCCGTCCGCTCGTCAGCACACGCGGTCCACACTACCCACACAGCCCCACATATCATACGAAACAAAAGCAAAGGACGAACACTCACGCATAGAACGCAGGGTACTACTTCTCGACGTCTGCATGCTCCTTAACAGTGACGTTCACAGCGGCGTTGTTCCACGTGATGAACGAGAGGTCGGTGACGGTGAGCTTGCCACCGATGAGCTAGCCGTTGATGTCGGGCTTGGCGAGAACACCATCGAGCATGGAGAAGACGCGGAAGGTCTCCTTCTGGTAGCGCTCGAGGGCGGAGGGGATCTTCTCGGGGTGGTAGTTCATGAACCAGAACGCCTGGCTGAAGTACGGGCTGCGCGGGTGTGTCAGTTCCGAAGTCCTCTTGTAGTAGGCAGAGGAGAGGCGAAGTCGGAGACGCACCCCTGGCCGGAGGTCTGGAAGAATAGCCACTGGATGGGTGAGTACTTGGCCTTCTTGTCGGCGAATGAGAAGCAGTCCTCCATGTCGTACTTGTCGGTGAGGTAGAGGAGGATGGCGTCGGACTCCCAGATGGTGAAGCCGCCGTTATGGTGGTGGTCGACGAGGATGGGGATGCGGCCGTTGGGGTGGAGGTTGGTGTGACGGGACTCCTTCTGTTCACCCTTGTTGAAGTCGAGGTAGATGGACTCGTAGGTCAGACCGAGCTCCTCGAGCACGATCGTAACATTCCTATGCCCATGAAGTGCATATAACGATGCATTAGTCGAGGGAGGGATAGGCTAGACGGGGAGAAGACGCATCACTAGCCGTTAGGGCCGCCGATGTGTGTGTAGAGGGTGAATTGCTTTCCGTGAGACATGCTTGTGTTGTTCGTGTCCTGCTTCTCCTCGTCGGTCGGCTGCTAACGCCAAGCCGGTCCCGATTGCCTGCGATGACGGCTGCGGGACGATAAGTAAGCACGAAACAACGATGAGGTGAGTCGGTCAGGAGACGAGAATGAGAAAATTGGTCCCCGCTCGCGGACGTTCGGCGGAACCCCAAGGCAATTCGCGCAGGAAACCTGCTGAAAAGATAAATCCGGGTTTATTCGGCACGGACGAAGAGGCATGGAGACCATTTGGGCAGGGCGCCAGCTTGGAATGAGAGGGAAGCGGAGGCACATCGGACTCGAGACCCGACAGAACTTCCCTCCGACTCGGATCGAACGGGCGGTCTTTGGTACTAGTCTTTCCTTGTTTGGGCGGAGAGTACGCCTCGTGGCGTTGAACGTCGATGTTAGACGACAGGAAGGAAACGCTAAGAGAACATCGTCGGCGCGATCCCTTGATGCGGAAAGAAAACGGGAGTGATGGAGCCTGAGATGGACTCGCCTTGGTCGTGCTCCAGCGCCATTTCAAACGGCGAGTCAAGGAGTGAAAAACATGATATTCGTCTATGGAGTAACATGGCAGATAGTCCTGTGCGTGCATTGGTCAATGTCGGAGTCCACGACCCATGTATGCACTCACTATGATATGCTTCCGTCCCCTCGAAAGCGCACATTTTGGCATCCCAGGCTCTCTCTCGGGGTCCGAAACGACCGTCCTCAAGTTGCCCTCGAACCGCGGCGCAACCCCAGCTTCCCACACACCCATCCCGGGCCATCCCGACGGCCGCCGAGCCGACAAGCGCTATCGTACCCGCTGCAAGTATCACGCCCGTGAAGACGATAAGGTCCCTGAAGTGCTTCTCGTCCGCGACTTTGAGGAGCGCGCCGCCGGTTGGGGTCCCGATGAGCGTCGCGACCGCGACGAAGATGTACACGGAGCCTGCGCGTGGGATGTGAAGGGTGAGTATAAGACGGAGAGGGGAACGGTGGAAGGGGAGCGGGAGGGGGCGGGAGAGGGAGAGGGAGTGGGAGTGGGAGAGGGGGCGTACCGAGGCGCGCGCCGTAGACTTCGCGCGGGGTGATGGTCGCGATGTAGGTGGCGAGGAGGGAGGGGACGGGGCCTGCAGTGAACAGTCCATATCCACAGTGCGGCGCACGAGGTCTCAGTTAGCTGGCGTCGGCGACGGTCCGTGAAGCGTGCTAAGGCGCACCGGAGAAGAGGCCGTATAAAGCGGAAAACACTACGGTGGCCCCGGGGTCGCGCGACGGCAGCCAGACCCCCAGCGTGAGGACCGTGCAGACCGCCACAGCAGGGATGAAGCACGTCAGCCTATCGATCGTAGCGTGAGCATGGATTCACGTCACGGTGTGCGGAGAACGACACTCACGGGCCGAACCTGTCCGCGAGCATGCCTGGGAGGATGCGCGCGGGTATGTTCATCGCGTTCATGATGACGAGGAGGTAGTTAGCAATGGCGGGCGAGACGCCGCGGAAGGAGGCGTAGATCTGGATGTAGAAGTACGGTATGAAATACGCGTAGGATATCCTGTAAATCCATATATTCAGTCAACAAAACGCGCCGTCGACCACCATACAAGTACAAGACATACAAGAACCCCGCAACAGTAGCGAGCACGTATCGCTTATCCCCGAACCCGTGCAAATCCACCGCCGTGCGCCACGAGACGCGGGCCGAGAGCGGGAGGCGCGTCCGGATGGTGAGGCACGCGACGACGAAGCACGCCATGATGAGGAACCCGATGATGCGCACCGTCCACCCGAAGCCGATGAGCGGGATCAGGCGCTGCAGGAGGATGGGGAAGACGATCCCGCCCACCGCGCCGCCGCTGACGACGATCCCGATCGCGGTCGCGCGGTGCCGCCGGAACCAGTGGCCGACGACGGCGACGCATGGGTTGAACCTGGGTAAGGGGTAAATAGAGTGAGAAAGGATAAAAGAGAGCGCAGGATCGGATGCGTACAGACAAGCGATCCCCATGCCAAAGAGGACGCCTTGGGAGAGGAAGAGTTGGTAGGCCTGGTCCTTCTGTGCCAACGATATCATCATCATCGCGAAGACACATAGGAAAGACCCGAGCGGAATAAGGACCTGATCAGAGTTCGTCAGCCCGCCGTCAGTCCACCAGAAGGATCAGAGAGAAGGTACGGACGGTGGTGCCGTAGGCGTCGAACAGCCGCCCGGTGAGCGGGCCGCCTGCATAGAGGAAGAACACTTGTAGGGAGCCGATCAAGGATATGGAGGCGGAGGAGGAGGAAGGGAGGAGGGTAGACTCGTAGTAGTCTTGAAACGCGCCCTGCGGGTATGTCAGAAGAAGGATGCCTGTGGAGTGAGGGAAGAACGAACGTATGAGTTGATCATCCCCGCCGAGGCAAAGAGGGCGAGGGTGGATCCGAGGACGACGGTCCAAGCCTCCCTACCTCCGTCGGGAACATGCTCGAGCTCCTGCTCATGGACAGCGGTGGCAGGAACATCGGTAGCGTTGTCCGCGGGAGACGACCCGAGCTCGGACGTTTTGACCTGCATGTCGCCCTTGCTGGCGACTTGCTTCTCCTGGTCGAACATGTTGCCGACTCTTGCCAGTTTGCGGGCTCAGTGGACCTCAAGGATGTCGCTGTCGTGGCCGCAGGACGATAAGCTGGCGAACATGAGATAATGGTCAAGAAGCAGGACGATTAAACATTTCTGCCGGGCTTACGTTCCGGCGGGACCCCGCATATTTATGTTGGAGCGCCACCCCGGTCCATACCCACCCCAGCTCTGTACTACAGGCAGACTGAGTGAGTCGAGCGAAGAGTGGGGCGAAGAAGGATCCTCGTCTGACACAGCATGGATCGGCTTCGACAAAGAGTCAGATGTGGATAGCATGTGCCAGTGGCAACGGACGAGCGACAGCTGAACGCCGAACAGGCTATCACACGCTCAGATCTAACGCCCAAGATTGGGCGCCAGCACTTCCCGTTTCAGCGAGGAGTGCTTCCTTCCGCTGACATCGATGGTGGCAGTGTACCTGTTACGCTTGGTTCCTTCGCCACGGACGTCTGCTGGCACTCTGGTGGTGTATCGAGCTCCATCACGCACACCCCCTCATTCCACTGATTTCGTTTAGTAAGCATTTCTTCCTGCATCCCAATCCAGGCCCCCTATGTTGTCATCATTTTGCCAACTTGAAATGCGCTGACAAACCATCAGTTGCCCTCGCGCTAGCTTCACACCGCCGCCCGACATGCCGATGGATGACAATTACACAGAATGCATGCTAGCGACTTATGTCTACCAGGGGTTTTGTGTATCGCTGCCATCGTCAAAGTGCAGGACGTGGACGTCTGCACCCGATTTGCCACCGTCGGGCGTCTTTCCAGCGAATGTTCCACCCAACTGCTTACTCACCCGCCCTTTCGATCTGCGCCGACTCTGGACGGTGGGTGAAATACCTCGAAGGTGACGCCTAATCATCTTCTGTCATCTCGTCTCTCTGATCGCCGAATGGCCCGCGTCATGGGGTGCAGAACACCGCAACGACCGTAGGTGAGTAAGTTGCCACGGTTGGTGGTGCCTATTGAATATTGAGTCCCGCCATTCTGCCCGATCGAGTGCTTGAGGGCGTCACGCTTACCAATCCACATCCCTCTCTGTTCGCTTGCTCTTGCTCGTTCTCACATTGGTAAGCTTAGCTCGACGGTGCGAACCAGATGACATCTGTGGAACAAGGCCTTGCTTCTGTTCGCCCCACACGCTCGAGGAGGTCGGTGACGCGTCCGCACACACCAAAGAGTTTAAATAGATCGATCCCTTCCCTGTCTTCCCTCACCTTCATCTCCGCATCCACATCCGCTCACACATCCGCTCGCTCACAACCGCAACGCCATGTCCCACGGAAAGCAGTTCACCCTCTACACCCACCTCGGCGGTCCCAACGGCTGGTGCGTTACCCCCCTTCCGCCCCATCGCCGAAGCTGACGCCTCTCTGTATGCACTTCATGCTATTAGGAAGGTCGCGATCGTGCTCGAGGAGCTCGGCCTGACGTATGAGTCCGTCTACCTCGACTTCAACAAGGGCGAGCAGAAGGAGCCCCGCCACACCAACCTCAACCCCAACGGCCGCATCCCCACGCTCGTCGACCACCACAACGGCGACTTCACGATCTGGGAGTCGGACGCCATCCTCCTCTACCTCACCGACAAGTACGACACGGAGAAGCGCCTCACCGTCGCAGACGAGAAGACCAAGTACTCGCTCATCCAGTGGCTCTTCTTCCAGGCCTCCGGCCAGGGGTGCGTCTCCCTTCCTCTCGTCCTGTCTCTCTGTGTCTTTTTCCGTCCTGCACGAGAACTAACGCGTGCGGCGTGAACAGCCCGTACTTCGGCCAGGCGTTCTGGTTCATGAACTACCACCCCGAGAAGATCCCCTCGGCGATCGAGCGCTACCAGAAGGAGACCCTCCGCGTCCTCTCCGTCCTCGACGGCGTGCTTGCCAAGCCCGGCAGCGGCGGCTGGCTCGTCGGGGGGAAGCCCACCGTCGCCGACTTGTCGTTCATCACGTGGAACAACGCCGCTGTGAACGTTACTGTGAAGGAGTATGCGGACGTCGAGAAGGAGTACCCTGCGTTCTACGCGTGAGTCTTCGTCTTTGTGCTTGATCGGTTAATGTGGGTGAGAAGTAGCTGACGGGAGGACGGATTATAGGTGGCATCAGAGGATGTTGGCGCGCGAGCCGGTCAAGAAGGTCCTCGCGATCCAGGCTTCGCTCCGCAAGTAAAGGCGCATAAGGCTCCCGGGGCCGAGTCTCCGGTGCCGGTAGCGGTTCGGCTGGATGCAGTGTATAGCCCGTACAGTAACTTATCGTAGCCCGGAAATCGAAGAGTCGGATTCAATCGAGTTTTGCCAGTGACAAGGTCTCGTGCTGTGAGGGTTCTACGCACGCGTTCGGGAACGTCTAGTATTCAACCGCGGGACATCTGGCATGCCAGTGGTCGCTTAAGTCGGTGTTGGCGAACTGCTAATTCGTCTCAGCGCGGCATTCTTTACGGGAGTGTGTCTGTGTGGCTGTCGACAATGGCTGGAGCACTTGCTAAATACTTATTATGTTGAGTTGAATTATGTCGGAGTGTTCTCTCCGGACCGAGAGTTGTTTGCAGCGTCGGCGTCGAATGGTGGAGGCGACGTCGAAGCACAGAGCTCGTACGTAGTAGTATGGCAATGTAAGAAAAAGGAATGCATTCTCTATCACCGAGTCATAATGTGTTGGTCCCACGCCCAAATAAGGTATGTACATGGGAGGTATATACTCGAGAGGATGTATGACGTAGTGACCCGGGATGAAGGATGAGAGGGCCCCGAGAGCGGGAGATGCGCATGCGCGGATCAGATGACGTGGCAGTACTAGTACTAGTGGCAGCCGCGGGCTCAGGCTCGAACGTAAGTAGTGGTGGTGGCTGCTACTGTACACCGGGGTTTCCTACGTTCACCCGCCAGCCGCAGAGGACACCTGTAAGTCGCTCCTGCCGGCCGTCCAGAAGGCATCCAGCCGGCGTCTGTGGCCTCGACGCTCCAGGCGATGGCTGACTCGGACCCTCTCTTGCCCGGTGCCAGAACGGGGTGAAAATGACATGGAGTAGTCGATGCCGGACTGGCTTCCTATGCCGTGGGACTCCGCGAGGCGGTCCAGGCGTTCGGGACTGCCGTTACTAGATGTGTTGATGCCTTTCGGAGTCCCCGGGACGGTGAGTTCGACGGTCTCTAGGGCGACAAAAGAGGACAAGGAGGGGAGGGGTTCTTGGGACACTTTTCCTGCAAATAAACGTGTTTTCAGCCGCGGTGGCTATGAGGACGCTGGATGGTTGCGGAGTTTACCTATGCTTGGTAGAGCTGAAGGAGGGCTCCAACGGACGAGGAGTTTCGCTACATTGTCACCGAAAACGTATTTGACGTATGGCAGAACAGATAGCTGGAAAGTAAAGGTAAAGACGGTGTCCCAGCGCTGTGCCGTTCACGTGGAACACTACTAATAAGGACTCACCGGGACCTCGAGCAACTGGAGAGGTTTCCTCAGCATGGACTTGCCAAGCGCACTGTGCGCACCGCCGTGAGCGATGATCCAGGTCTGGCCTTCTGCGACGGGCGACAGAAAAGGGTCCGGATGTAGCAAACGGACTTGCTGGAGGTTCCGGAACGAGCGGACTGCGAGGACGAAACTCTGGAGAGACCTGAAGCGACAGAAGAGGTCGAGGATTGTCACGGAATAAAATGGGGACCCTAAGGCTGCACCATTATGGTACAGAGGCGGATAGTCCGTCCACCGCAAGCCATCGCCTAGTATGAGACGATTGACGTTCGGGAGGGTGCGAGATGACAAGTCGAGGAACGGAATGTATGAACTTGAAGCAGGTGACGCTTTCGGATCCGGGGCGATATGGAGAGACTTGGTGCACTGGCCGAGGTAGCCATCGTTGTTGATGGCATCGAAGAATGCACTGAATTCTTGGAAGGACGAGATCCGGATATGGTGGTAGGGCATGGTCTTCTGAAGATGATATGTCGCGCGAGAATTCCATCGGCGGGAGACAAGCGCGCAGCTAGGCAGCGAGGCGCGATCACGTTGAGCTACGAAATCGATGATCTTGTGGATGAGCTCGACGGGTAGGCGAGATATCGATAGCGCACTGAACATGATCTTGAGATGATACGTCGCGCGAGAATTCCATCGGCGGGAGACGAGTGCGCAAGCGGGTAGTGAGCCGGGATCATCTCGAGCTACAAAATCGATGATCTTGTGGATGATTCGCTTGCGAGAAAACGGCCCGCCGCCGCGGGACAGTTTCCGGGGAAGGGCGCGGTGGCATTCGAATCTGAGTCTGCATTGAACATCCCTATCCAAACGTCTACCCCGATTTACGGCAGGGCTGGGTGATGGCAGTGGCTGCGATTGGTATAAGTATTCTGCGAGTGAATCGGGAACGGGAGGGGCCATTGGGAACAAGCAGCTTATCCAAAAGCAAGACGTTGGGAAGGAAGCGAGGAAGCAGGGAACGACTGCTTCCAGTCACCTTCGGGCTTTTGTGCGCAGGCGGTATGTCGAAGGTTGGCCTCGTGCACAGAAAGACGCTAGAAGGCAGTGCACTTGGGCAGTGCACGTTTACTTGAACCCCCGGCGATCGTTTCGAAAGAGACGACAAACGATGGGGCTCTGCAAGACAACGGTTCACATACCGTTGATTAGGACGCACCGGTAGAGGGTTCGTACATGTATTGGACATACCAGATATAAGAGAAACTTGAAGACAGGTAACCATGTCCGATTTCGAAGTCCCATACACGCTAGCGCCTATGGTAATAAGTTACACCTCTTCCCAAGGACGAGGCTTGAGACGCTTGAAATAAGCACCGCACCTAGACTCTACACCGCTCCCTCTCCATTCCCACGTCCACAGCCTGTCCTCTGAACAACGAGATAGCCCATTCTCCGCGTCTTCGCTCGGGCGCGGCGGGATCGCGAGCGACGGCGCTGGTCGCGCCGGTCGGTTAGGTCCGCCTCGACCGCATTCTGGTGGTCGCCGAGGTACCAGTTGGGCATGAAGATGGAGAGCACGAGCGGCATACGCTCAGCGCTGTCGCAAGCATGAGCATTGCCTTGTTGCTGTATACTGTCCCCCCTGAATCAGAGCCAGAACCATATCCCCGTCAGTCATCTGCCTCCGGCGCAGGAAGAGCAGAGAAGAAGAGGAAATTGGACGAAGACTGACCGCTGATAACGCCGAGGCGCACGGGCTCGTCCACCGTACGCCCGCGGACGGCTGTAATGTCCCCAAAGAGCACGTCACGCTCCTCCTGCGACAACCCTGGGAGGTACTGGTGCAGCTTCGTGGGCATGATGCCCGACCAAATCGCCCCTGCGAGGCTGCCTTCAACCACGGCGCCGATCTCGTCCACAGCAGGACGATCGCGACGGCTATGGCGGTGTTGGCGTGTGGTATCGACCCTGGCGCGCTGACGCCAGAGCAGCCAGCGGCGAAGCCGCCCCCGAGGCGTTGCGGGACTTGGGTCGCGAAGAGCTCCACATCTGATCTGTGCGTGCCGCGGGAGTGGATCATGGAGGTTATGTCTGGGTGTGTGAGAGGGCGCGAGGGAGCGTGAGACCGTCAGGATCACATGGGACTCACAGTAGACGGATGCCGAGACCGACGAGGAGGAGAGACTGCGGAACGGTTGAGGACAGGGAACGCTAGCGCTGAGAGAGTGGTGCGTACTTCGTACCGCTGCGTGAAGCGCATAATAACGCCGCCATCCATACCGAACACGGCCAGCCCGACGTCTGCGCCTTCCGAAGGAGGAGTAGAAGTTGTCCGTCGTCGACCTGAAGGGCATCGTAAGCGAAGACGTTGGCTCGCGGGGACGTAGCCCACATACATATCATTCTTTTGTCACCAAGACGAACGAGGGCAGATACGTAAAAGTGAGGAAGATCGAGAGCTGGGCGGCATCCCCCGAAACGTTGAGCTCTAGCCCGACGGCGCATCCACTGAGGAGACACTAGGAGCCAGTGCTCTACGACAGCGACTGCCGGATTGAACCTAGGGGGACGGAAAGACTACAAGCAAAGTATAGAGGGCACACCGGGGGAAGGTACATACGTTAAGACAATTACGATGCCAAAGAGAACGGCCCGAGGGAGAAAGCTGGTACGCTGGGTCCTTCTGCGCAAGGGAGACCATCATAGCGGCGAGAAGGCACAAGACGGATCCAAGTGGGACAAGGACCTCAGGCTGCTCTCAGTTCGTCAGATTGTTGTGGGTCGATTAGGTTAGAACTTAAGAGTTCACTGACAGCGGTGCTGTAGGCCTTGGGGATCCTGTGCTTCAGAGGAACACAAGCATAGAGGAGGAGACCCGATCGAGGATATGGATGCAGTGGGGGAGGACGATGGTGTATAAAGAGGTGCAAGACCTGGCACCTCCGAGTCCCTCCACGTCGGATCGAGCAGACGATCTTTGGCGCCAGTATTGCCCTATTTGGGCACAGAGCGGAGTAAGCGGTATCTGATAAGATCGTGCTGCGGCCACCACGCTACGCGCTGTCGCAGTGGCCTCGCTAGCTCTGTCTGAAAAGCCCTCGTCTTTTCCTAATGTCGTGCATCTTCGTACATGCAAACGGCGGCCCCTCCTCTCTTTCCTCGCTCCCGATAACTCTCGTTAATGGCTCCTCTCCTGCCATGCCTCGCCGTGGCTACTACACGCTCATCCCGACGTCCACGTCTCCAGGCATGTTCCTCTCTCCACGCGCGTCGATCCGTGCTAACTCTCTCCCTATCCGTCCTTCTGCCTCGTAGGTAGCCGCGGAATCTCCTCCATCGATGCCCGTCACTCCGTCCTCAGTTCTGTCTCCACCTTCTCGCCAGATATCCAGGACAAGCTCGAGGCCAAGGAGGACGCGCACGGAGGCGTCGCCGCAGTGGAGGCCGCAAAGCGGGTCTTTGGTCAGTATACCAAATAGTTCTTGTCCATCGGGTGAGTCTTATCTACCTTCCTCACTCTGTGCCTCCGGTGATGTCTGGGAGGGCAGTTGGTTAGTTATCGACTTTCTGTATGCCTCCTGTCCCGTGCCCCATTTCAGTTCCCCTCTTCTCACCTCGTCTGTCTTTTGCGCAGGTTCAACCCATCCGTGGCCATCACCGACTACTGGTTCGGCAGGCACCGAGCGACCGCAATCGGGATTGTCGTCAGCGGCGGGATGGTGGGCGGGATTATCTTCCCCATCCTCCTGCAGCGCCCAATCCCCATCATCGGCTTCGGGTGGACTATCCGTGTCCTCGGGTTCATCATCATAGCGTGTTTCATCCATCAAGATCTGTCTCCGCTCTCCGGCCACGTCTCGTAGCACACGGCGGTCGACCTGCGCGGGTTCAGGGGCCTGCGAAACGTGCCCGCTACTATCGTGTGCTTCGTGCACGTCTCATATGATCTGTCGTCTTTCGTTGACTGACCACTTGAGTTGTGACTTGCAGGATATCTTACCCGTCCTTTATGCCGTACTTCTACATTCAGATCTGCGCCTCCTTCCGAGTCGTCTTGTCCGCCATCTCCAACTACCTGCCCGGGATGCTCGCGGACGGGTTCGGGCCGTAAGTATCGTTTTCCGTACACGAGGATTCGTACTCATGGTACTAAGCTAGGTTGACGTCCTTCATCCCCGCCGAGGCCGTCTGCACGATCCTTATTTTGGGGGTCTGGCTACCGTCGCACAACATAGGGGCTATCTTAGTATTTTCCGGCTCTTATATATGGTCTAGACTCTGGTACGTCATAGCGCACACAACATTCACCATGACGGGCGTCGACTGACAGTGCGCCGCCCGCGCTGTCCAAGCTCGGTCCCCGCCCTCCTTGCAACATACATCGTGACCATCAGACCTCGCGAGGTATACGGCCCATGGCTCGGTTCGTCTTGCTCTCTCAGCTTTCCCGCGCATATACTGCATATCATCCTCACTTCTTGCTCGCGGAGCCAGGCTTTGTATATATCTTCGTCTCGATCGTGACGCTCATCAGGACACCGACTAGCGGCGCACTCACTCTTCAATATCGCGGACGAGAAACACTTCAAAGACCTTATCGTCTTCATGGACGTGATCCTCGCAGGGGGTACGGTTTCGCTCTTCGGCTCAGCTATCATGGGGGATGTGCTGGGGTGTGAGAGGCTCGGGTTGCGGTTGAGGGCGACGGGACGATATGAGACGAAACGGGAGTATATGATAGTGAGTGCATACATGGTTCGCAGACTGGAATTGACGAACGCGCCTATAGAACTATCTGCTACTACGTTACTCCGTTGATGAATGTCATATTTTTCACTCGTTCACTCGCTGTGAAGGATCCGGTGTGGACAGTGCAAGACCCTGACAAGGGTGAGTCCACCTCCATTATCCAACTTTGCTGTCCGCCTGGGGATCATCGCGACGACGTTCTCATTCTTTAGCGTTTCCTTCCTGTCGTCTAACATTAACGTTCAACGCCATGAGGCCTGCTCTTCGGCCAAACGGGGAAACACTAGCGCCAAAGATCGTCCGCTAGATCCGACTCGGAGGGAAGTTCTGTCGGGTCTCGAGCAAGTCTCGAGTCTAACGCGCTTCCGCTTCCCTAAACGGTCTCCCTACCTCTTCGTCCGTGCCGGGGAAGCAACCCCGAATTTATATTTTGAGCGAGTTTCCTGCCTACATGAATTGCCTTTGCGGCTCCACCGAAGCTTCGCGAGCGGGGACCAATTTTCTCATGCCAGTCTTGCTGTCGTCTCGTACTTACTTATCGTTCCGCAGCCGTCCGCGCGCACAGTCTGGCCCACTCAGCGTTAGCAGCATGACCGACGAGGAGAAGGCGGGTCGCGAAAAACCGAAGCATGTCTCACGGGAAGCAGTTCACCCTCTACACCCACATTGGCAACCCTAACTGCTGGTGCGTCTCCTCTCCGGTCTAACCCATCCCTCTATTGACTAATGCGTCGCTATATGCACTCCGCGATTGTAGGAAAGTCGCGATCGTGCTCGAGGAGCTCGGCCTGACCTACGAGACTGTCTGCCTCGACTTCAACAAGGGCGAGCAGAAGGAGCCCCGTCATACCAACCTCAACCCCGATGGCCGCATCCCGTCGACCACCACAACAGCGACTATGTCATCTGGGAGTCCGACGTAATCCTCCTCTACCTCGTAGACAAGTACGACGCGGAGAAGCATCTCACTGTTGCCGACGAGAAGACGAAGTACTCGCTCATCAGTGGCCCTTCTTCCCGGCCTCCCTTGCTCCTTGTCTCCGTCTCTCCGTCTCCGTTCCTCCTTCGTGAGAGAACTTAAACTGACGCGAGCCGCGCTGAACAAAGTTGCTGTAAGGGTTCTATGGATGTATCCGGATGTCTATTTGATCGCGGAGCCTGGTGGTCGCTTAGGTACATCAGTATCATACTACCGATTTGGTACAGTGCGCCATGCCTTACAGTATTGCGTAATTGCGGACAGTGAGTGGCCTGGGGCCGGGCGGAAGTCGGGGTACCCATCGAAAATTCTGTCGAGGTTAGTACTTAGGCTTGAATAGGCCTTCCGACCTGCTGGCTGTATACAAAATCAGATGTCCCGAAACTCTGCCTAGACAACAACAGATGACCGAAGTAGCTAGAGTCGGCGTAGGAGGATGACGCGAGTTCGAACGGGACGCGGCACTGTGCGCGGAAGTTGTGGGAATTGCCAGTGGAAGATCTCCCAGAAAACGGAAACAGAGATACATTTTCTATATTTACGCTATGTAAATCGCACGACTGTCGTATATAGAGTCCAAATGCGCGCAAGTGCGGCCTCGGTGCGGGACAGGATGGATGGACGGGCTCGGAACAGACCTGTACTTGAGGGTATACATCGCGGCAAGGGGAAACCGCAGCATGCTGAGACCGCTGTTGCGCTCTACAGAAAGCAGGCTATCGCTCGCAGAGAGTCTTCGCACGAAGCGTAGAGACTTGAGGGTTTACTATTACATAGAATTAGTCTACTAAGCATTAGGATCGAGTAATCCTGGATGCTCAAGGGACGTACTAGGCTCGCTGGACGCCGTGGGGCGTCTTGGCCGTCTTTTCTACGCGTGTGCCTTGGGGAATCATCCTCGGATTCTGGAAATCCAACGGAGGGTGCGGGTCGTAAATCCCGTTCCCGCCAGACTAGCCCGGTCGAGGCAGTGGTAGGGGTGGGCTCCAGGACAAAGTTGATACCACAGTTCAGGCGGCTCGGAGCCGATGCGTCGCGATCCTTTGAATGTACATACTTCCAGTTGTCACCACGGCAGGAAGGCCTAGTACGACTAGCGTTGAGTCACAGTGACGGTTTAGCATTTCTGGTAGTGGTGGAGTCGAGCTTGAGGACACTCACCCAGGCCGGCGCGTTTCTCCCGGTTTCCGCGCTCTCTCATCCTCGTTGACTTCGCTAGCGCTCGCCACCCCGGGCACGCCTCCCGATCCCGGGCTCCCACCTGGACCCCTACGCGGCCGCTGCCCTCCCAGCGCCGACCGCGGTCCACGCCTTCAAACAGGCAGCTCACGCTCATGTCTTCAACGCGGAGCTCCTCCCCTTCCTTGAACTCGCTCACGAGTTCAAGCAACTCAGCCGCTTCCGTCGCTCAATCAAGGCGCTCCGCGCCCACGGCCACAAGTACTCCATCTCCCATGACACTTTCCTAGTACTCCGCAGGAGACTCCTCCGGACCCGGAACGGAAGACTGTCACGCGCCGCCTTCCGCCGCGAAGGATCCCTACCACCACGACATGGAGTCACCGCGCGCCGCCGCGCTCCCCTGTCGCCCTCCTCCCCCTCTCCGAGCGTTTCGGAGATATCTATTGATTCTGATTCGGACTAGATGCCCCGCCTATGGCGGGGCATCTCCCCACACGCTGGCTTCACCGTGGGCCGGGCATCTTTGGATGGGCATTCGAATCCCGGATAGCAGTCGTTCCCTCAGGCACGCGTCGATACATAGATATATCCGCTGTTTTCTGACGGACTCTGACGAGACATTAATAATAATAATAAATAATAATAGCTAGCGCTCGCCACCTTCGCTCGTCACTGCTTGAGTTTCGCGTTACTAAGTACGTCCCTCTCGGCTACCGGATTCGCGCGAAAAAGGTGCCAGAACCCGCCTATGAAGCCATAGCCCTAGCCGTCGGCCGGTGGAGGAATGCGATGTTTTACACGGTTGTGCGTCCGTTTTGGACGGCGCTGGATGGAACAGACGACTCAGTATGGAATTACGCGCTCGGGGAGGAAGCGCACCCTGTTCAGTCCGGTTCCGCCTTGAACCGCGCATTCGCACTTGATATCCGCCCTCAATGTGCGACATGTACCGGCGGAACTTGGAATAAGAAAGGGCATGAAACTCATTCGCTTCAGGTACATAACCTGCATCAACGGTTTGCACACGACCGGGTTTCTTGATGTAGCCGCTCCGCGGGTAGTTGACTAGGAGTCCAAGGAACCTTTTTTGGTTGTTACCGACGGGCTCAGCTTCTTGTGGGCTCTCGCGGACGGGCTCGGAAGAACTTGATGAAGGGGGGAGATCGGAAACCGAAATACGGGAAGGAATACGGCGCGAGGCCATACTCTTATCGCATGTGTCACATTGCTTCAGCGGATTCATCTTGGCCGGCGTCTCAAGGACTTGCAACATCGTGGCTTTGCTAATAGACTCCAAATGATAAGCGATCGCGCTATGTTGGCAAGAGCACAGAAGGAATATGGAGAAGCTGATGTTGTGCTTGGTAATGGGTGAAATCGCGAGGCGGCCGAGTTGTTGGAGACCACGATGAGCGGGGTTGAAAGCCTCGGTCGGGACGGTGAATTCAACCGTCTCGAGGGCAAGGAATGAAGACAAGAAATTAATGGGCTCGTTGATCGCTTCACCTGAAAATTAACGTATTCTCAGTCGAACTTATTATCATGCCTGGTGAGGTGCAGTGTACGTACTCATCACCGAAGCTGGAGGACAACGGATCGAAAGATTCATAATGTCGTCACCGAAGACCTCCGAAATGGACGGGAGGACCGCCAACTAGAAAGTCAGGTTGAAGAAATTTCAGCATGCTGCGTGCCGTCTACGGAGAACTCAACTGGACGGCACCCACAGGGACCTCAAGCGACCGGAGGGGTTTCCGCAATTTGGCTGGGGAAGGGGCAAGCGCACCGTCAGGCGTGATCTGGCTGGCTCTGATAGGTTGGAGAATGGGGTCCGGGTCGAGGAGACGGACTTCCTCCAGGTTCTTGAAAGAGCGCACTACACGGAAGAGATCCTGGGCTGACTTGAAGCGACAGGAGAGGTCGAGCACTACGACAGAATGAAAGGACGACCCCACTGTGCCATTATTGTACAAGGGTGGATAGTGCGTCCATCGCAAGCCTTCGCCCCAGATGAGACGGTTGACGTTCGGGAGGGTACGAGACGACAAGTGAAGGAACGGAATGTACGAGGCACCCGACAACACTTCTGGATGCGGGGAGACCTCGATAGACGTCGGTAATCCGGCTATGCGGGGATGATTCTTGACCTTGTCTAAGAATGCATGCAGTTCCGTGATCGTCGATACCTTGGGATGGCGAAAAGCTGTCTCGAGATGGTATGCCGAGCGAGAATTCCAATGTCGACAGACGAGCGAGCAGCTGGGTAATGACTCGGGATAATGTTCGGCGACTAGATCGATAACTCGGTAGACAAGTTCGACAGGGAGACGGCCCATCGTTCTGATACGGTCTCCTAGTGACGGTATCGGAAGCGGGAAGCGTGCTGTAGGAAGTTAGGAAGTGGGGCAAGGGAGGAATTACTCACTGCTCGTGCCTACTGCAGTTCTATATCCTCATTGATACCACAAGCAGTGCAAGCTATGTAAAGCCAACGACGAGGCCGCATGTCTGCGTCGTGCTGGCCCTGCACAGTGCAGGCTGCAGTAAGAGCAGTCATCGATCAAGGTTCGATATTAAGCGCCTGAGGCGGATCTAGTACCAGCGCGAGCTGAACAGGGCCTTACAGTGCACTGCCCAGCATTGGAGTAGCATTGGTGGCACGGTGGCGAGGTCGAGTGGGGTCGAATTCAAGGCACTGGCGAAATATGTAATCCGGATTACGTTCAACGCTCCGTCTTGTGGTAAGCGCCCAGTTAGAGTAAGCGTCTCGAGAGCGAAACCCTTCGACCAGGACGATCGCGACCAATACGACGACCACCAGGCAACGGCGACTGCGTGGGTTACTGAGACCCCGCTTCTTGTGATTCTATGCTGGACTAGTGCTTGAGCTTGTCATGTCTGTGCTCCTCCCTTTCCATACCTCCGTTCTGGAGAAAATACACGACCCAGCAACGTCTGAACTCGTACTTCTCGCTCGAGGGCTCGGTCTACGACGGATTGTCTGCAAGCTGCTCCAAATATATGATTCTCCTCAAAACCTCGTCATCCTCGTCAACGCAACACTTGAAGAAGAAGCGGCGATTGGAGAGGAGCTGGGTATTATGGGGTGCAGGAACCCCGGTCTTCGTATCGTCGCGTTCGAGACGGGGAGGAAGGATAGGTGAGTATTGTTTAGCTTGTGTGCTGTGTGGGCCGCAGAGAACCGAACGTTCTCATTTCAGGGGACTAGGCAGGACTTGTACAAGAGGGGCGGCCTATTGTCCATCACCTCCCAGATCTTCACCGTGGACATGCTCACGTCCGACATCCCCACACACCTTATCACTGGTATCCTCGTTCTTCACGCAGAGAGGTACGTCGCTTGAATGCTGCCGTTGGGTTGACTAGCTCTGAGGTACGGCGAAGAGTGACACCCACTTCCGCGGAGGCCTTTATCGTCCGACTGTACCGCGAAAAGAACAAGAAGGGTTTTCTTAAAGCATTCTCCGACCAGCCTGAGCATATCACAAGCGGCATGTCCCCTCTCCGCACCATCATGAAGGAGCTGCAGTTACGTACGGTCCACATCTATCCACGGTAGGTTCCAGAAGTCACCCCTTTCCCGATCCTGACGCGGCGCAGATTCCATGCAGACATCAAAGAGTCTCTCGACCGCAAAACACCCGACATCGTCGAACTGCACCAAGAAATGACGGACTCGATGTCCGAGATCCACCACGCCATCGTCCAATGCATGACCACAACCCTCGCCGAGCTCAAGCGCGCGAACACGATGCTCGACCTCGACGACCTCTCGATCGACAACGCCTACTTCCGCTCCTTCGACATGGTCGTCCGCCGCATCCTCGACCCCGTCTGGCACAAGGTCGGCCCGCGCACGAAGCAGCTCGTGGGCGACCTCGCGACGCTCCGCCGCCTCCTGAGCTACCTCCTCACGTACGACGCGCTCGCGTTCCACGCGTACCTCGAGACGCTCATCGCGTCCAACACGACGGCCGAGTCTGGGGCCGCGCGCCAGCACCAGTCGCCATGGATGCTCACGGACGCGGCGAACGTCATCTTCCAGTACGCGAAGCGAAGGTGTTACATCATGACGACCCCGACCCCCACAGCAAAACCGGTGGTCAACCTAGTGGATCAGGAGGACGAGTGGGCGATCCTCGACGAGATGGAGGCGGAGGCGGAGGGGCGTCCCGTTCACAGCAGACCGAGCGCGAGCGCGAAGGGAAAGGAGCGGGAGACGCGCCCGTCGTGGCTGCCGGACGGGATGGAGCCCGTGCTCGAGGAGCTCCCGAAGTGGACCCTGCTCGGAGACGTGCTGCACGAGATCGAGGAGGAGACGATCCGCCGCGAGCCCATGCTCTCGTCCCGTACGTCGTTACTCGTGTCCCTCTCTCGGCGTGTCTGGTGTCGCTGACCGCGGTGTCACTGACGGCCTGCAGACTCCCCGGGGACGAACACGGTGCTCGTCATGGCGTCCTCGCTGCACACCTGCACGCTCATCAAGGACTTCCTCAACGCACTCGATACCGACTCACCGCGTGGCGCGCAAGGGAGGGGTATGATGGAGGACAAGCTCCGGCTGTACCTCTGGTGGAAGGGCAAGCTGTCCGAGCGCAAGGCGGAGGGTAAGGGTCCCATCGCGCTGCCCCAGAGCACGGATCGGGCAAGGGCGGACGGCGAGGTGAGCGAGGCGTTGAAGAAGAAGGATCGGGACAAGCAGGAGCGGCAGGCTAAACGGAGGCGGGTGAGAGGCGGTCGACCAGTGGTTAGCTCAGGAAGAGAGGAAGCGAAGAGCAGTGGTGGAGGTGGGTTTGGGGACGTGGAGATCAAGAAAGAGGCGGACGACATTGCCGCTTTGTGAGTGTCTTTTTGCTACGACGGTGCCTGCAGGCATCGTAGTTCTGATGAGTTCCGCGCTGCAGCCTGTCGACCCAGACTGTGGTGCAGGCGGAGGCCCTGTTGACGCAAGACTTTGAGCTGTTCACGATGGACGACGACTTCGACGCGCACTACGGCCTCCTGTCGCCTCCGCAGACGGTTCTGGTGCGTCCGTATTCGGACGACTCCGACGACCAGGTCCTGCAGGAGATCAAGCCGCGTTTCATCGTGATGTACGAGCCGAACCTCGAGTTCATCAGACGTATAGAGGTGCGTACAATGCGATGCCCCATGGTGTAGCAATTATGAAACGATATCCGCGGACGCAGGTGTACAGGAATTCGAACCCTGGCCTGGGCGTACGTGTGTACTTCATGATGTACAAGCTCAGCTGTGAGGAAGGCAAGTACCTCACCGGCTTGCGTCGCGAGAAGGAGTCGTTCGAGCGGCTCATCAAAGAACGCGGAGTACGTTGTCTCCCAGCATGGTTTCGCGCCGCCTCACTGATAGTATCCCTAGTCGATGCTCATGCCCATTCACGAAGACCGGACGTCCGCCGCAGGCGAGACTCTGATCAAGACGATAAGCACGCGAATAGCGGGAGGACGCAAGGAAGCGAGCATCGAGCCAGCGCGAGTAGGCTGTTCTATGAAAGTCAATCAGGTCCTGTCCGTTCACACGTTTGCTGCACAGGTCATAGTCGATATGCGGGAGTTTAGGTCATCACTGCCCTCGCTGCTGCACGCTTCTGGGCTGCTCGTTCTCCCCGTCACTCTCACCGTCGGTGACTATATCCTGACGCCGGACCTCTGTGTCGAACGGAAGAGCATACCGGACCTTGTGTCTAGTTTCAACAGCGGCCGACTGTGAGCGATGCTTCATTTCCGGTTTTCGGCTGTGTGACTGATCATGCGTGTACAGGTACACGCAATGCGAGCTCATGTCTGCTCACTACAAGCAGCCGATCCTGCTCATCGAGTTCGAAGAGCACAAGTCCTTCTCGCTCGAGGCAAGTTCGTTCGCACGCACGCCGTCACCGCACGCTAACACAGCATCCAGACGGTAGGCGACATGAAATCGTACGCCAAGAACTCGAAGTACCCTCCCAAGAAGAAGCAGGACCCGCGCTCCGACACCGCCACGACCGCCTCGCAGTCGATCCAATCCAAGCTGGTCCTCCTCACGCTCACCTTCCCGCGCGTCCGCATCCTCTGGTCGTCCTCGCCCTACGCGACCGCGGAGATCTTCAACGACCTCAAGGCGCACGCCGCGCAGCCTGACCCGGCCAAGGCCGTCCACGTCGGCGCGGAGGACGACTCGGAGGCGGGCGCGGGCGTGAACGCCGCGGCGGAGGAGCTCCTAAGGGCGCTGCCGGGCATTACAGCGAAGAACGTGAAGCATGTGATGAATCGCGTGAAGAGCGTGCGGGAGCTATGCGAGCTTGGGGTGGGGGACGTGCAGGAGCTGTTGGGCGTCGAGCCGGGGAAGGCGTGCTGGGAGTTTGTCCATCGGGGCGACCGGACGCGGGCGTGAGCGTGCTGCTGGCCTGTACAGGATTTAATAGATGGGCGAGGTGCGTTCTGTTTAATTATGCAGATCGCCGCGGAGTGAGTTACAGAAGTTCCAACGCTTGTTTTAGGAGACAACTTTTCCGCCAGCATTTGGCAGCTCGATTTGATAGCGGAGTCCGAGTCCGAGGGATTTGAGGGTGCTTTTTCGTTTTGTTTGTTCGCAGTTTCTGCGAACAGATGGGCCCTGGTCATCCGTGATCCGTTGCCTCTCTTAATTGCGGTATTCAGGGCAGTTTGATTTATTTGGACTGCTTTCAACCTCTGTGATGTTGGTGACGGACCGTACGTTTGCCGCATCAAGGACAGAGTCGTAACCTTGCTCCAACTGCACCAATTTATCCTGTGCCGAAACGCTGCTTGCGTATGAAACTTCATACCATGCGGCCCAGGCCTGCCTCATGTTCACACTCTCTGGACCACAGCTTTCCCATCCCAGAAGTTCCCATACCACCTATGCGAAGGCTCTTCGGACTAGTAATTAGAGACGATGTTCGCAGTGTGCTCCATTCGTTTCTTACCCTATTGCCTAGAGGCTTCGGTGATGCGGGGTTCCACTACGGCAAGTACTTGGCATTTTTCATTTTCTTTGTTCCACTGATTTAATAGCCTCAGGTCGTTGAATAGCCGGGAATGCGTTTTGATCTCCGGCCCCTCAATGGAATGAACGTGTCAAGGTTCCATGCCGGCGGTCGCATGTTCTTGCCTCCCAATCCAGGGCCGGCTGCCTACTTCGAAGTAACGCCGCAGGGCTGAAACCTGTGCTTTCTCGCCTGTCGCGAGCGCACTCCCGCTCCCATGCATTAACCATAGTACCGAACCATTCACATCCGCGGGGCCTCATTGCCAGATCAACGTGTATCCCACCCGTCGTCGTGTTCGCCCGACGGATCACTTAGCGTTCAATGTAATTACCGGGTGACGCACAATAGTTGCCTCGGTTTATTAGCGGTCAGCGTCGACTGGCGAAAGGTACCGCACTCTCAGCTTCACAACTGAATCTCCACTGATGAACTGCTTCAGACCTTGCGATGGAGGCGACGCCGACGATGTATTGGCCAATGCCAAGGCCGTCCTCGAGGGCGGGAAAGCCGCCTTCGCCGCTTCTCCAATCCGCGGCCTCAGCCGCCTAACGGACGTTCTAATCTCTCTCATAGACGGAGTATCGGTATGTGGCGTTTCATTTGGGGTTTGCTGGCGGGATGATTGTCGTCTCACTCCCTCGTCATAGCGTATTTCGCGGAGTCCGCTTCCTCCGACCTCCAAGTCTCTGGGTTCGAGTCGCCATACTCTCGTAGCCTTGTCGCGTGAGATTTCTCACCTTGTGAGGCTCATCGATGGGACTACGGGAAAGGTGCGCAGCTGTATTGAGACGCGTCCTGCCAACGATCCAAAGAGACACACCCTAGAGAACGACCTAGGATCGCCCGCCCTATCGAATCACTTCGATACGCTCAGCTCGTACGACATCGCTACACCTTTTCATCAGCGTGAGCTTATACTCACCTAAACACCACAGGAATCTTTCAGAGCTCAGGGCGAGGGCGGATGACATCAATCGTGGCCCACCCCTTCTCAAGTATTTGCACGGCCAACGAGATTCAAGATTGCTGGAACACATTCGGGATGGGGTTCACAAAGCTGTAAAGTATTACGAGGTGAGCACGCCGCACGGGGGCCCTAGTGATGTAGTAATTGAAATAATCCGCCTAGACTGAATGTTGCACGGCTATAGACAGAACGGTGAACAGCTGCCGTGAGCCCGACATGGATACCGAGAAAGCGACGATGACGAAGATAACTATGCGCAAAGCGTCTGACCAAGATGAGCACTCCGAAGAGGGAGATTCGCGATCGGTGAGCTTGCTGCCTTGTTTGGTTCAACTACGTAAACCGACGCTGCGATGATAGGACGAGATCGGTCCCGGAATCGGCTGTGGGTATCGTATACACCTTCCAGGCAATCCAACTTATTCACGCTGCTTCTGCGTAGCGGATGATACTATCCTCGAGACACTCCCTCATGCAGCGGCTGATTTCCAGTCGCCCATTCAACGGTTGAAGAACCATCTCCTGACCGGGACACGGGTTGAAGTCCTCGAGGAACTTGAAGACTGGGTTCACGCCGCGCCTTCCCACAAGTCTATCTACGTGCTCAACGGTCCTACCGGTTCGGGCAAGTCCAGCATTGCTTCCCACTTCACTCGACGTATTCGCGAGAATGGTCACCTGGGAGCCTCCGTCTTTTTCGATGGTGGTATCGACGACCTCTCATCTCCGAGGCTCTTCTTCTCTACCCTCGCATATCAGTTGGCTCATTTCCAAGATACGCTTCGTCCCCACTTCATAGCCGCGGTGCAGGAATATCTGAAGCGCGGAAGAGTCCAAGACGTCAAGTACGAGGGAGAACACCTATTTCGAAACCCCCTGCTCGCAGCCCACGGTCACAGCGCCCCCGTCGTAATCGTCGTCGATGCAGTAGACGAGTGCGTAGAAGATTCTCCGGGGGCCATTTCTGCCATGCTACAACTTCTCGCGACTTGTGTCCGCGATGTATCGTTCCCCCTTCGTATCCTGCTCACGTCAGTCCCCGAACCCATCCTCGACAGAACTTTGTCCCAAGCCGCGGTGACGATACGTCGCATGTCCCTCAACAGCCTTTCCCGCGAGTCTATCAACCGGGACATCGCTATGTTCATCCGCGACAGACTGTTACGCATGGAATTCAGCAAGACTCTCTTGGCTGAGCGACCCGACCTCGTCGACCGCCTTGTTATGAGGGCAAATGAGACGTTCATCTACGCACGGACGGCGATGGACTTCTTCCACGATGACCGCGATAAGCTTGAAGAGCGCCTTGATCTACTCTTCTCCATCGTCCCCTCTGGCCTCGAGCCGCTTGACGCCCTCTACCTCTCCATCTTGGAATGCGCGTTTCCCCCGACGCAGTTGGAACAGGACCCAGTCCTGCGTGCGTCAGTGCAGTCCGTTCTGGGGTGTATACCTGTGCTTCGCGACCCTATTTCGCCGCGCGCGCTAGAGGCGTTGACCTACGTTCCCTGCAAGGACTCCCTTCCCATTCTTCACCAGCTGCGCTCTACGATCCTGTTCAACCGGAACGATCCGGACGACGTCTTCCGCACCTTACATGCGACCTTCGCCCGGTTCCTCACCAGCAGCGCGCGGTGCCCTAACCGTTTATATCTGGTCGAGACGAAGCGTCAGAACGCGCGACTGGCGGAGGGCTGCCTCAAGGTGGTTCGGAGTCTCGACAGGAACATGTGCAGGCTTGAAGACCCTTCACTGCGCAAGGTTGACATTCCGGATCTCGCAGAACGTCTTCGCACCCACCTTCCTCCTCATGTGCAGTACGCGTGCCTTCATTGGGCCACACACCTGCAGGGCGCATGTCAGCCGGGAGACGCTCATACAACGAAGGGGTGCCGGTGCATAGAGCTCGCCGATCTGTTGAAGGATTTCGGGACGATGAAGATGTTGGTGTGGTTGGAAGTGTTGGGATACCTCGGAAGGCTCGACGTCGCCCTAAGAGGGCTCACGACGGCTCGCAATTACCTTGGGGTATGTCCCCCTAGTATACGCTCTCATTGAGACTGCGCACTAATAACGCCTGCCTCCTAGACGCGGTACCCAAGGATCCGCAGCGTGCTGGAAGAAGGGTGTCAGCTGCTAGTCAACCACCAGGCGGAGATCGAAGCGTGTCCGGATGACGTCTATCTTTCTACGATTCTTCAAGATGGATACACTTCGGTAGACCGCGAACCGGCACACTCATCGTTCGTCGATAACAGTGGGAAAAATGTCAAAATCGGATTGTTCTAGTGCTAGGTGAGTGGGTAGGCGTACTACTTAAGTCATTGACTCCGCGCTGACGAGCACAAAGCTATTTATTGTCGCTTTTGTAGACCATATGGTGGAGTATTTAATTGGGTCCACTGCAACTACCTGAACGGTATGTGGGATCATGCTGTGGGTCCTCGCATCCATCGCGAGTAAGCCTTTCGTTCGAGCGCTGCAAGTACATATCAAACCACAATGTCTATACGTCGCAGCGCATATACTGCGGTAGTGCTTCAGCAGAGTTCATGATCAAAGGCGGTCCTCTCCCTTCTTCACTCGTTCTGCGGTTAATTACCTGTGCTACTGCAGGCTGCGGAGTATGAACGAAGATATCATGCCTGCGACGAGCTCGCTCCGGCACATCTCCAAATAATATAAGTATCCGACGAACTTGTCCTACGGCATCAACTTTCTCGCTCTCTCCTCACAAGGTCGCCTACCATGTCATCGTCCGAACAGGCTGTCGAGTTTGACGTTTCTCCAGACGCCTCCGAGCACGTACAAACGCTCGGGCCGTCGGCTATTCTCGCCAGGCGTAATGTACCAGAGCTCCAAGGGCTTGTCGCAATGAGGATAAAGGTGAGCAGGCATATTCCGAAGACCGCAAATTGACCGACTCACACTTTCGCAGGGATGGAATGAAGAATGTTTGGACTATCACTTCCAATGGCAACGAAGCGTCGCGGATAACCCGGGCGAGGCGGTGGCATTTACGTGGTTTAATATGATGAAGAACGTTCTGAAGGAAGTGGATCTCGCCTCGCCTGGCTGCATTCCTGTCCTAAAGCCTATTGAGTTCCTCGACGTAGCGTAAGCAGACGCGCCATGCAAACTCACCTATTCCGAATACTTATTGTTTCCACCGAAAATCAACAGATGCTCCCCGGGAGGATTCAGCTCCTACATCCTCCAGAAGAACAAACGCGCTCGGGGAACTGGTATTTCGCTGCCAGTGGCGCAAGGTGGTCACGCATTTCTACTGGAAGACATTTACATGTCCCGCTACGAACTCATCGAGAAAGACATACTCCAGTATGACCTCGACCCCCTCGACGTACTAGCGGGCATGACGTTCGACACCACTCGGAATCTCCCTGGAGGATTTCTGAGCAGCTTCCCCCTCGTCCTCATGGACGCACACGCCCTACGCACCTATCACCATCCTCAGCTCACCGATCCAACCCAGGAAGAGTGGAAGACTATTCACGGGTCCTACCGCGATAGGCTTCTTATTACCCAACTCATCATTGGGCTCGAGTCCGTCGCCCCCGGAGGAACGATCGTTACCAGACTATCCCACGTCGAGTGCTACCCTTCAGCCCACCTTGTCTACCTCCTCGACCACCTTTCGGATAAGCTCATCCTCCACAAACCACGCTCTATGCACAGTAGCCGTGGGACATGCTATGTCGTGGCTAAAGGGGTCGGCGGAGTTCAGTACGCGAAGGCGCGGCGAGTTTATCTGGCCGGGCTGCGAAAGCTACTAGTCCAGCTGAGGCACGGAGGCCCGGATGGACGCGGCAGGATGATCGTCCCGGGCGATCTTGACTTCACTGCCACCACAGACACGATCCTGAATGAATATCTGGACCGTCTGATCGAGCTTTCTCGGGGCGTATGGCTCGCACAGGTTGAAGGACTCAATCATCTCTTCCGCAAGAAGGGGATACAGCTTTAATCGTTACGAAGACAAAGTTGTATCCACTTTTGACACGTATTGATTTAGATAAATCTCACGTTAATCATATGAATTCTTTACTATAGATGAAGAGATCCAGCTCAATACATACAATAGCAGACCTGGTACCTATTTCGAACACGTCGTCGAACAGTGATCAAGATATAAATATACACAGACCGATATATCCTATACACCATGTTTGTCATTAGCGAATGAAGTCATATCGCACTCAAGTAGATTGCGCACTTGCCTAACACTGAAGAAAATTGATGTGATTTCCGTACATGTCGGTGTTGGGGCCCAGCCGAGCAAGCGGCTGGGAGCTACGGGGCGGCTGCTGCTCTTGGACGCGATATACGCAGTGCGGACACTCGCGTATATCGTCCGTATAGTTGAACAGGATCTGCCGGCCCTGGTCAATGGACGCACGGACAGCGTCGTAACGAACCTAAGCATGGAACGTTAGCGCTTATTCTTGCCAAAAACACGAGAGGACGGCCTACATTCGACGGGACCCAATCCCGTGCAGCAGTGAGCTCGTCCATCGCGCTGTCCACCCTGCCCATGAGGGCGACCATCTCCAGCCACCGCAGCATCCTCTCCGACGCAAATTGCTTCAGGAGCTCGACAAGGTTTCTGCAGAAACACGCCTGCTCGGCGTGCTCTTCGGGTCTGCAGGCCTCGCGAAGATGAGCCGCCCAGTGGACACAAGCGTACTGCACATGCTGCGGGACGAACGTCGCGAAGCGGTCCGGCAGATCTGCAATGTCCCCAATGGAAGCGCCCAACGCCGAATCGTCCAACTGACACATGTTCTCGTCAAGAGACAAAAGCGCTTTCAAACACGCCTCGGCGAGGCGTGAATGCTGGCGCCGAGAGTTGACCAGGAACGCCGGGTTCGTGCACCGCGCGCTGTCGACGAGGAACTGGGGGAACGTGGAGTGCATGGGGCGGAAGATTTCGTCTGGCGCGTCTCGCTTGAAGACGACGACAGAGCGGAGGCGATCCAGCACATAGTCCGTGTCCTGGCATGTGATGGGTGTGCGCGTTAGCGACGTCAACGACTCAAGGGTGCGGGGCGTCATGGGGTTCCGAAGGAGGGCAATGCATGCGAGGACTGATTGGATGCGAGCGAGCGGCCGGAGGCATTTCATGTGGTTCGGCGGAAACGCATTGACCAGAACCGTGTGGTAAAGCTGATCCAGAGCCCCGAGCGTGACCCCATCTTCTTCGGAGAGAAGGACATCGACACCTTCCTCCAAGGTGCCGGGGTACGTTTCGAGGAAGTCCATTGCCGTTCGCGCGTAGATGAATAAACCCTGGGCTCGCGCCGCTAGGCGATCTGTCACCTCTGGACATCTGCGGAGGAGCTCGGGCCCATGAGCCATCTCGGACAAGCGGACACCGATGAACGCGGCAATGTCGCGACTGGCGTCCTCGGAGAAGGTGTCGATAGAAATGGTGTGGATGACGTTCGACCATCGCGAAGATAGCAGCTTGTTCTCGACGAGTTGGTCTGGACGGAAGGTGAGGAAGACGCGTAGAGGGCCGTGGTGCGTGGCGGCCATGAGCCAGTTGAGCATCTCTGGCACCAGCTTGTATGCCTCCTGCGTGCATTCATCCAGGGCGTCGACGACGACAAAGATGAAACTGCGCTTGTCCGCGAATTCGAGAGGCGTATGGAGAAGGGCTGGGGCTTCGTACTCCATCGCCTGGGTCCGACCCTGGCTCAAGTGGTTCCGAGCGGCGTTGATGATGGGTTGTCGCAGCGCGCCATTGTTCCAGTGTGCCAGCTGATACGCGACCGTAGGGAAGAACACACGTGTCGAGTCCAAGTCAGTGATGCCGCGGGCAAAGAAGAAGGAAGCACCGAGTGTGCCGTAGCGAGAGTCCAATCTCCTGGCGAGCTCCGAAGCGACAGTCGACTTGCCCGTACCCGCGCCACCTGTGAGGACGCATATCGACTTGTTGGACAGGCCTCCCTCTGCCCATTGGTCCAGTTCTGCAAAGAGCCTAGAGCGAGTGCCTTCCAAGAACTTGCTTTTCAGCTCGTTGATCGAGGCGCGATAGCTGGCGTCTGCATGAGGGAGAGATTCAAAGATTCTGTCGTCGGCTAACGCCAAATGTGCACCCCGTCAGTGAACGAAGTATACCCCTAATAGTCACTTTCTTACCTTCCATCCTTTGTGCGATATTTACCTCCTAAGGAGAGCATCTCAGACGTTGCGGACTGTAGCACAGATTTCGCAATTACCTCGACAACCGTTGCGACATGGTTGACTGCAGATTGGACCCGTCCGAGTTTCTCGTCGATTGTCTCGAGGTATCGCTGTATCGCAACGTGGCACCGCGTCTAAAGTGAGGTTGTGTCAGAGTATTTCAATCGATACTAGGATGTAAGCCCAGAAGTGAACCTGAAAAAATGTTATAGCCTTTGAGACTCCGTCTTGAATGTCACGTATTATTTCCGCGTCGTCGCCGCTGAAAAACCAGCGAAGGTACCACTTGTGCTTGAGGCGCTTGGAGCGAGCTTTCAACTCCTTGAGATCTCTAACGCCCACGTCAGGATCATGGTAGGCGATTGGAGCGATTATCCCCAAGACGCACCTGTAGAACAGATCAAAGTGGACCTGCGGACCGGGCGACTCTCGAAATGCGCTCTCCACTGTCTGCTGGTCGGTCGCCGACAACGACGTGATTCGGCTGTCGAGCTCTTCCTTGGACTTTCCGACTATCTCGGCGAGGGTCTGAATATCTCGCAGCACTGCTTCAGCGGCCTGCTGGTTAGTCCGTGCCTCCTGGACGAGAGGGATGAGCAATGCGAATATCACATAGTCAGATAAAGGCATACCTCTATGTGGTCTATGAGTTCGAGCAACACCTCGGCGATAAGGCTATAGGCGGGAAGAGGGACCATTTGGTGACTTAAAGCGAGTCCCTTTCTAGTCCACTTCAAAATAGCGTCGATGGCACCGTGTCTCTTCTTGTGTGAGGAGGACATGATGCACGAGGTTATGGGGATGAGAGAATGTCTGGAGCTACCTTTGAACGGAATGTTCGCTCGCCGAGATAAAGGAGACCGAGGGTGGGCGGCACTGACACAAAGTTTCAGTCGCTCTGGCGACTACGCTCCAACGATATGTGGTCCACGAACGGGGGTGGCTAGCTTCGATATTAGCTGCGTGTGGATGAATTCAACATCTATATCCCGATACGTGGGATGTGGGACACTCACCGGAGCACGTCCACCATCGCCGAACGTAACGGAAATGACACCAGAGATCCGCACACAGCGACTACGCAAAGTGAAGAAGAACAATCACTCGCAAGACACCCACATCGCGTGAGTCTCGGGAGCGACCATCGATCACTCAACGCGAGACCAGGTCGTGTGGGCGAGTTCAGCGTCTAGGAAGGATATCCTATGGAGCACTGTTAGAACGCGCGCGCCGGTAGTAATCGGAAGTGAAGAGCTGGCGGCTTATCCAGTATCGAAAAAACCCTACAAGCACCGCAAAACCCCATAGGGAATGATCGACGATATCGCACGGTGGCAACGCTGCGGTAATGAATGCGCATGCATCCGCTCTCAACACATGCGCCGCGTCCAAGTCAACATTGGTGGAGGATGCCACACTCCGTGGGCCTTTGAGGATTTTCAAGTGCCTAGTAGGAGACCGTGATTCCGGATCCAGGATACACACTATAACCCATGGGAAAAGAAGCCCAGTCCCATGAATCATGGACCCGATGTGCGCCCACAGAAGGTGGATCACTACATGCTAGCAGCCCACCACGAACCTGCCTCCCAAAATTCAGCGAGGACGTACCTTTGTGGGCAGTCGCCCTCCAAACCCTAGAACCTACAGACCCACTGTCGCAAGGCGATGCTCCGGCACGCTGACGAAACCCATGCGTTGGTATCCTCACCAACTTCGGGATGCGTGAAAAATGCCGAAGGCGCCGTGGAGCGGCTGAGTTTTGCTGACATTTTGGCCCGGGCGACGCTGTGCAACGCTGAACAATATTACACCAGAAACGAGCCCGGATAACGGGGAAGAAGGACAAAAGTGATAAGCAGGTCGTGTAGGTTGAGGAGAAAGAGATGAGTGCTCAAGCGCTCAAGACTTGTTACCGACTATCTGAATCGGAGATCAAATATTTGATAGTCATTTTGAACGGAGGCTTAAGAAATATGATCTCTGTCCGTCGAAACTGGCGACATTGAACTCCAACGGTAACATCAATATTGCCAGAGCTTCACGAACGCGTCGGTCACGGGCCATGGGTTGGGAAAGTGGGCATCATTGAGATTATAACACATGTGCATGCCAGTGGACACCTCTCATACTGTCAACCGGTTGTGCCTGCAGCGATACCTCGCAAGTTACCTAGAAAACCCTGAACAGAATCACCCAATAGTCGAGGCGAATATCCGTGCGTCCCCCACTGGCCTCCGCCCGACTCACTGTCATCGCCCCAGTCGAGAGCGGGCGAAAACCCACCGGGCATACTAGCACCCTGGTGGACGTCGAAAGGGCACTCCTCGATCTCCGCGTAATGATCGACCACAAGCTGTTGCGCCCCCTCCAACAGCGAGTCCACTTCCTTGTACTGCGGAGCGCCCTGAAAAGAACAGGGTCAACATCGACCGTCAGCCGAACGCAACGGAGCATACCCACCTGCAAGTAGGCTCTCGCGGCGCCCAGCGCCTCCGTGACGGTATCGAGGCGGCCCATGTACGACATCATCTCCACCCACGCCCCGAGCTTCGTCCTCGCGAACGCCGCGAGCCTCTCGCCAATCTCCCTGCAGCCGCACGCGGTCCCGATATGCTTCTTCCCCAACTCGCACGCGTCCCCCAAGTGCGCCGCCCAGTGCGCGCACGCGTACTGCACATGTTCGGGGACGTACTTCTCGAGTCGCTCCGCCAAGTCCAGTATGTCCGCCCTGGCCACCGCCGGGTCCGGCAGGCGGCACATGTTCTCCTCGAGGGCCCCAAGCGCGCGCAGACACCCCGCGGCGAGGCGCGCGTGCTGGCGCCGCGCGTCGACGCGGTACCACGGGCTCATGCAGCGGTTCGGGTCGACGAGGAATTGGGGGAACGTCGCGTGCATCGCGCGGAACTTCTCGTCCGGCCTCGCCTCGTCGAAGAGCACGACCGCGCGCAGGCGCGTCAGGACGTTGCAGACGTCTTTGCGCGGGACCCCAGTCAGGGCCTCGAGGACGGCGGGCGACATGGGGTTACGCAGGACCGCGATGTTGCCGAGGGTCGAGTCCAGCGCCTGGCGCAGTCGCGGGACTTGCGACAGGTCCTTGGATGGGAATGCGATTTCCAGGACGGTGAGATAGAGGTCGTCGAGCGGCTGCAGCGCCGCCGCAAATTGCGAAGAGCCCTCGGAGAGAAGCTCGTCCAGACCGTCTTCGACGAAGCCGGGATAATCACCCAAGAAGTCCATGGCGGTCTTGGCGTAGACGAACAGACCCTCCGCGCGCTCTGCCAGGCGGTCAGCGACCTCCGGCCGTTCCTGCAGGAGCGCCTGGCCAGCAGGCAGCTTCGTAATCTTGTCGCGGACAAAGATCGCCATGTCCCGCTTGACGGCCTCCGGTGAGAGGTCGTGGAGAGAGATCGTGTGGACAAGCGACGCCCATTGGGAACGCTGGAGCGTGTTCTCGATGAGAGAGTTTGGACGGGACGTGAAGAAGATCCGCAGCGGGAACCGAGCTTGACGGACGCTCGCAATGAGCCAATCGAGCATCTCGGGTACGAGGTTGCGCGTCTCCTCCGAACACTCGTCGAGAGCGTCGATAACGAGGACCATGGGTGGATGCTGGCTGCCGACGTCGTGCACGGGTCGGTGGAGGAGACTCGGCGCCTGGAACCTCATCTGCTGAATTTTGCCTTTCCTGAGGTGTTCGCGCGCAGCGTTGATAATGTGCGGACGCAGCGCGTCCTGCGATTGCGCGAGTTGGTACGCCAGCGTCGGGAAGACCAAACGGGTGGAGTCTAGGTCCGCCTCGCCGCGTACAAAGAAGAATGAGGCACCATAGTCTCCCTCGTGTTCGCGTCGTAGGGCGAACTCGGACGCGATCGTCGACTTGCCCGTGCCCGCACCGCCCGTCAGGATACAGACAGCCTTGCCCGATAACTCCCGGGTGCGTCGCTCGACCCAGTCGTTGATCGCGTGGAAGAGCTCGACACGCGTTCCTGGAAGAAAGTCGCCCTTCGTGGCATTCACCGCGGCGCGGTAACTCGCCTCAGCATGAGGCAGTGACTCCAAGATCCTTTCATCCCCTAAGTTATATTCACGTCAGTGTGCGAAGCGAAGGCGTGCCGGTTGTACGTACTGTCGGATAGGTTGTTAGCTGCTTCTTGCTGCTGCGGTGTCAATATACATCTCATGCACAGGGAGGAATACGACTGACCACTACAACCTCCCTCACGTCATCGACTTTCTCTTCGATACTAGATAGTTCTTCGCGCACTTCTTCCATGGAAGCTTCGATGGCGACTTGGCACTCCAACTAACGACACTGAATATTAAGGACTTGCACTCCATGTTAATATCGATACTCACCTTGAAATACTCCCTACAGTCTGCGATACCCTGCCGTAGCTCCTCAAGCGTGGCCTCATCTCGCGAGCTGTAGAACCAGCGAAGCCACCAAGAGCCCTGATAAAGCTTGTCGGCTTTGGTCTTCAGCTCTCCGAGGTCACTAACAACGCAACTATCTCAATACTCGTCACCACGTCTCGAGCACAGGATAACGTACTTGAAAAGCTTCTGAATGCGGTTCTCCAGCTTCGAAGATCCCCTAATGCCCTCTACGATAGCATGGCGACGTGGATCGTTCGAAGGAATCTCCTCAACATCGTGCTTGACCTTCGACATCGCCCTATCGATCGTGTTGACCAACCGTTCGACTTCGCGCGATACGGCATTGAGGCCCTTGTAGTTCGACCTCGTCTCCTGCGAAAAGCAATGTTGGCTGACACGATTGAAAGCTGCTGCGGACACTACAGAGCGTGCATACCTTGATCTTGTCGACGAGGGAAATCAAGACCGTGGCGACGGGGCCGATGCCCGGCACTGGGATCATGCCAGTGCCTGCAACTTTTTGGGTGGCGACTAAGGCGAGCCGGACTCCATCCAAAACGTCGTCGACTTTGGGATCGACTGTGTCAGAATTGCAGCAGCTCATGGTGACTGTCTGGACCCAGGGGAGGCGGTATGTTGTTCGCTCGGGTACAGTGGAGATTAAATGAGCGAATCGTTTGGGGCGAGGAAGACGCCGACGGCTTGCCCGCCGCGATAATACCGAACACGATAGATGGGCATGGCGGGTCAGAGGGTGGGTGCTGGCGGCGACCGCGATTCAGTAGCTGCCTTATGGTGAATGGAAGCCTCAGAAATCGGTTCCACAGGGCAGGGGAGACTGCGGTAGGAGATGATCGTGATCAGGCGAAGGCTCCGAGTCGCGCCAAACCTGAGGAGCTCAAAACAGTCTGAGCGATCATGAGTTCGGGTGTGGAGATAACTAAACAGAGCTCACCGGTCCTAGGCACCGCTCAAGGTGGGGCTCGGCCTTGCTATCCCTGTCACACAGAGGTACAATGTCAATCCTTACACGCACCCCAGACAAAAGCTGTTTGGAACGCACACCCGTGTGTTGTGGAACAACAATCCGACAGAGCCGCCTGGGAGGCTGAAGAGTGGCATGGTACTTGCCTCCAAGGTTCGAACCGTGGACGCTCACAAGATCATCCGAATATGGCAACTAAACATACAGATATGTTGCCAGCTCACACAGGTGAAACGCATGTGTAAGCCGAAATGCAAGGACCGTACACGGAGGTGGCGTATCGTCGAAGGGCTTAGCTTGACAGTGACTTCCACCACGTTGTTGCGACTCATTTCGTAAACACTAGACAACGCCAAAAGCATGCACGTAAGAAGTATGGTAAAGTGGACATACTAGGCACTTCAACTCCAACCGCCGATATCACCCGTGACCCGTGAGCCCGACCACCAATTGTGTGTCCTTTGAAGTGCTACCGACGTGCGTATCGGCCAGGTGGTGGGTTGATGTCGCAAGGCCAGAGACTTCGAAAGTACCTTGCACCTCGTGCGAATGATCGTCAAGGCATGTATCGATGGACTTCGCACCGTACATTTGGTACAAAGCGTGACAGAGGTATGTGGATGAGAAATGCTTGGAGAACCGGATGAAAACGACAGGAAAACGATGCTGCAAGAAATCCGTGGCCGTGGGATCCAGTCGACCTTCAAACTCCGTTCCAGCTCCGATATCAGACTCGGAGGCGCCAGGCCGTTGCAATTTCGAGCGGCGACACTGCTCTCAACTACATAGTCCTCCGCCTTGTCTGCCAGTGCCGCATGTTCGCAGGTTCAAGTTGTCGCCCCGCGCACCAACCGTCATTTACTGCAGTTTCCTTTCGGACCAGGTAACAAGAAGTCCAGTTATTCCATAAACTAACGTACAAGTACACCGGGGCTAGAGCCCACAGCAAGACAAAGCATCGAAAGCACAACATGACACAGGTCCAACCAACACCGAAATCGACATACACACATGCCGCTCCGCATCATCGAGAACTAGCAGATGTGTTTTCGCAGCGGGCAATTGGTCTCCAATTCGCCTCCGGGAGACGCTACTATACCTTCTGGTCGACAGAACCATTTGAGGACACCTCTTTTCCGAGCGCTGCAAAAAGAATCGCCATATCAGCCTCCGCACCTGGAAAATTCTCACCTGCGCCCACAAAAACAACATACCCCGAGCCTGTGCCGCAATATCCGCCCTCCGCTTGTCCGCCTGTACAGCGCCGAAGATGACGTCCATCTCCTCCAGACTGCGTCCCTTCGTCTCGGGGATAAGCCTACAAACGAACACGGGTCGTATCCGGACCGGGCTAGTAGTGAGCATGCGCGCCGTAACATCGAGATACAACGAAGGGGACCCACAGCGAAAAGACAGCCATGCCGCCGATGTTGATCGTCGCGAACATCAGGAACAGCTTGTACCCTAGGTCGGTCTCGAGCGTCGGCGTGACCTTCGCGACCACGAAGTCTGTATATTGGCAGCGCAGGATTACGCAAGGTCAGCTAGGGAATGGGGAGCGCTCCCGGTGCGCACGCCATTTAGTCCGCTCCTTACTCATGGAGTTACGAAACGGACCGAATGGGGAGCTTCACCAATCGCCCAAGGGGAAAACGAACGTACTGAACAGCCACTGAGATGCACTGGCGGTGGCGAGGCCGTAGTGCCGCGTTCTTGTCGGGAAGATGTCGGACACATACACCCATCTACGCAATCCCGGGGGAAGAGAGCCTGTTAGCGAAGCGGCCCTGATCTGCGGCCGTACGTCACACTCACGGGAGCGGTCCCCAACCCATAGAGTAGAAGCAGACGTAGAGGTAGAGCATCGCAGCCATAGCCTTGCTGGCGGGCGGGGGATGTGCGCCAGAATTGTCGGTGGGCGGGGGGAACGTCTTGAGGAGCGCGCCAATGATGAAGAACAGGATGCCCATGCCCATGGCCGAGATGAAGAGCGAGAGCTTGCGCCCGAGCGAGTCCACCATGAAAAACACGAATATCGCGGTCGCGACGACCTTGACGATGCCGTAGATACCAGATGCGAGGAGGGAGTTCGACGTGCCCTCGTACCCAATCTACGCGCAGGTCAGCACGGCCACAGTCCTACCCCACAGCGCAATCCCAAACGAAAACGCGCTCACCGACGAGAAAATCTGGGGCGCATAGTACCCAACCGAGTTCTGCCCGCTCCACTGCTGGAGCAAGAAGATCACAGCAGCAATCACGAACCGGATGAAGTTCCCCTTCCCCAGGAACGCCTCCCGCGCCCCCAGCCCCTTGCGCGCCTCGCGCTCCTCCTCGATCGCCGCCTCGATCTCCGCCATCTCCTCGCGCACGCTACTGTAGCCGACGTCCAGGCGGCGGAGGTACGCGAGGTTGTTGATCGCGTCCTCGGAGCGGCCCTTGGACGCAAGCCACCGCGGTGATTCTTTGACGGTGAGGAGCCCGAAGGCCATGAGACCCGCGGGCACGAGCTGGAAGCCGAACGGGATCCGCCACACCGCGAACCCGCTCTTGATGTGCAGGCTAATGCCCACTGCCAACACACTTTATCAGCCCTAGATCTGAAACTCCTATTTACGGACAAACAGCAGGAGAGATGAGTACGCACGGTTGATGAAGTACGAGAGCATGACGCCGATGGCGACCATGATCTGAAACATGCCCGTGATGCGGCCCCGGACGTCCTTGGGGCAGCACTCGGACACGAACGCGGGCGCGACGGCCGAGATCGCGCCAATGCCCAGCCCCGCGATGACTCGCCCCGCGTAGATGTACCCCAGCCCGCGCGAGCCCCCGGCCACGGTTTGGAGGATCTGCAGGAGAGGGGGCGAGCATTCACACGGAGCGCGTGGATTAAGCGAGCTAGGCTATCAGTACGCCAGGCACGGCGGGGTTACAGTGGGGGAACGAGACACGTACCGCGCCGAGTGAGAAGACGAGCGTCCAGATGAAGAGGGACCACCGTCGACCGATGGCGGCTAGAAACGCCGAGGGGGGGGGGCGGGTCAGTAAGCAGGTTCAATGCACACTCGGAGCCAATATCGATATCATATGCACGGCGAGGCACGCCCCGGACCCATAGGTCCGTGTGCGTATTTCGCCCGCGGGAACGCGAGAGGGGGGAATACGAAGCGAAATTGCAAGCGTCCGGCCGTCGCGAAGGGCTGCGCCCCATGACCAGCGCATCTTTAGAACATTAAGTTGACCACCAGCTGGGCGTGGCGCGCGCACACTAGTCCTACGCAAGGTTCAAACTCTCCGGCGCGGCCGCCCGAAGGACGGATGCATGCAGTCGCAAACGAATAATCAAGGATCCAGGCAGGGGACGGAGACCCAAACACAGACACAGACACACGGACACACCTGACAAGGGGGCGCTGCCGAGCGCACCGAAGAACGCGCCGGCTTGGAGGACGGAGACGACGTTCGAGCTGATGTCGTTGGCTCTGTTGGTGTCCTTGACGCCGTTCTTGATGATGCCGAAGTGCGTCTGGAAGTAGGTTTGCGCGACGACACCTCCACCGACACCGCTGGTAAGCGTGACGTGAAGCAGGTCAGGTCAGACTCGGAGGGCGATGCACATATTGGTGAGGGCGAGGGCGAGGACTCACGTGTCGTATCCGAATAATACAATGCCCCAGTAGGCGACAAACGCGAGCCCTGCGCATTGAAGACCGAGATGAGTACCGTCAACTAACTTCGACCCCATAAATGACTCACAATAAACCCGGATATTCTGGAAAGTGCCTTCCTCGCTCATCGTAACTGTTGAACGCGCGCGTTAGGAGCCCTAATCGTAAATCGTATGTATGTTGGCGGGGAGACGAGGCAGACGGCGCAGAACTCAGGAGTGGAGGCGAAGAGCGGGGCCGTCGACGCACGATGTGTCTCGTCTCCGGGTATATGTACGACGCGGCTGGGCACGCGCCCGAGCTCCCGCGAATCTCGCGGGCCGTTGGATCAAGATTGCGGGGAAACCACCCTGGGGCCGTGGGGTTCGCCTAGGGCCCCCGCTCCCCCCGCACCGCGTCGTCCCGTTCCCAGCCAGCTCGACTACTGGCCGGGCCGCGACCCTGCGGGGTGATGGGAGCGGGCACGGTCGTCCATGGTGGGTGCTCGGCGGCAGGCTTGCTAATGGAGGAAGTTTCGGCGTGATGCATGGTTCGTCAGCGTTGTTCCAGCGCTGGCTTGGAGGTGGCGTTTCCCAAGGTCTGCTCAAATGACTTGCGGAATGCGGAAGTCAGGTGAGCATGGTGCTGGGGACGCCGGAAGGACCGCTGGTCGGATGCGGGGCCCTGGTTAGACCGGCCGAATAAACGAATGGTGATCTGGCTGGGGGTGAGTGTCAATGACAAATGGGCGCCGGACATGGTACGTTCCAAATCCGTTTTTCCAGCTTCTAGCCGGTGAAGTCATTGTGCGGATGGCTGAAGACGAGGACAGGTGAGCGCATCACCACTGGTGAACAATTTCCCCACGAAAAGGATTCAAAATGTTGTAAACATGCAACATTCGTTGGTGGGTAAGTGCCCAATGCTACCCTGAGGCAACATTTTTGTCATACTAAATACGTAGGAGGGGTTCTAATGAATATTAATCGAACCATGACGCGCTGGCGGAAGTTTATACACGTAGTGCGGCACTTCGAATCGAACATAAAGGCGACGCACCTTGCACTGTTAACAATGTCACGATGTACTGTATTCGCTCGTCCACCAACAACTAGTGGGGGCATGGAGAAGGGACAAGACTAGAGCATGGCAGTAAGAACGCGTGCGTAGGACGCGGTAGCAGTAAGACGAGATTGGATTGATCATGAACCTCCATTTCAAGGTTGATCCATTCAAGGCGCCAGTGTATGGTGGTCCATGGAAGGATGCACACAGGCTTGTAAGGCGAATCCACTGCGGCTAGGTTAACATATGGTTGGCGAGACTGAGTCGTAATGCTGATAGGTGTTGGAATGTCTATCAAAAGTTCTTCAAAAGAAGGCAATAGGAGCAATCATGACTCTCTGTCGGGGAGTCGAACCCCGCTTTCGCGCGGCCATTCCGATGACAGGCGCGTGTACTAACCGATACACTAACAGAGACCTGTCTCGTGTTGGAGATTTTGACTCCATATGGGAGGTTTATGCATGCATGGTGCCTGCCCATTTGGAGCGATGGGGGATGAGCTGGACAACGACGGCCATCGCACCGACGGCGTTGATGCCAGCGAGGACGTTCATCCTCTCATGTCCCATGTGTCCTTAGACGACTCTCCTCCTTCAATGTCTTCTCAGTCTCTCCAATCTCAGCTCAGCCAAGGTCTTCTCGTCAAGCATCCCGAGTTCTGGTTCTCCGACGGCTCCCTCATCCTCTGCGCCCAATCCACCCTCTTCCGCGTCCACATCTCCCAGCTATGCCGCAAGTCTGTCTTCTTTCGCGATCTCTTCTCTCTCCCTCAACCGTCCCCATCCGCGGCCAACGAACCACAACTTGAAGGCTGCCCCGTCCTCGACTTGCATGACTCCGCGGAGGACGTGGCGAACTTGGTCAGGGTCATATATGACGGCCCGTACGTCCATTCTTTCTTCAGTCTCGACTTTCTTTTCTCCACGATTTATGCCGTTCATCCGTGGCCGATCCCCCTTCGTGCTACGATTCGACAACTTACTGCTTGTTACGGGAGAACTTTGCGGTGCAGCTATGCATGCTGCCCAGGTTTCCTGTCGCTGTCGCGTGGTTGTCCTATAACATCGACTGCGTTCTTGGACTATTATACGGATATGTTCGTGCATCGTAACCGGGAACGCTTTTCTGAACGACTTCCGCTTCCGGATGAGCTAAGCGGGAGACGGTCGGACTCCTTGACCTGCTTATCAGTCGCGTTGGCCCACTCCTCGCTCTGGAAGTGGAGCGAAAGGCGGGAAACATCCGCTGCATTCCATCTGGTGGTTTTTGCGTTGACTCGTGCCGAGGCCGTCGCGTGTTCGACATTGCGACCTTCTTCCAAGTATCCGTTGTCGCGACTGGTTATCCGGTCACGGTGCCAACATAAGTCACAACAGTGGTAGGATCATGCAAGCTGTTATGCTCGCCTTCGGGGGGAGGAAAGACCCGCTAGGAGGTTTTCGTGCTCACACTATGAGCCAAGCTCGAGAGAAAGTCAAGTGTTAGGCCGTGGAAATGGGAGAGAAGAAACGACGCTTAGCTCTCCCTCTAATATCTGGTGACCTTCCGATAGGCGGACGGTGGGCCCCTCCTAGCAGGGTCACGCGGTCTTGGCCTCTGTGTCGCCGCGATAACTTTGTTCGATCCGTCGTCTGGTTGTCAGCGTAGGTCAACACTTCAAAGTGTAGGGGGAGGCGGGTCTCTTCTTGGGCGGTACATCTTGTTAAGCCTTCCCAATGATGTGGAGCGAGTAAGCGGCGGGTCACAACCTTTGTGCAAGGACACCAGTGCGGCCTTACCATCTCTGGAACTTATTTTGCTTCGCGCGTCACCTTCCATAAGTTTTTCTATTTTCTCGAAGGGCGCACTGTATCCCTTACTGTTCCAACCCATTCTTCCAGAAAGGCCGTTTTATGAACTGCCTCGCGCTCGTTCGCGATGATCACCGTGCACTAACACTAACTTACTCTCCCAAACCAGCAACTTCGGCAGCAACGACCGGCGCGACTTCCTCGCCTCCTCCGGCGTCCTCCGCCTCTCGAGCAAATACCTCATCGACGAGACCACGCGGCAGAAAGCCCTCGCGCACATCCGCACAGCGTGGCCGTCCACGCTCAAAGGCTGGGACCTGCGCGAGGACGTCGCGCGCGCGCACGAGGTCGAGACTGGCCAGCCGCGCGGCACCCGGTATCCGCACCCCATCGTTCGTCCCCTCCCTCTCTTCTCATCCTCTTGTTCTCATCCTGACGATTCTCTCGCTCACCCATTTCCACCCCAACTTCCTACACGCGACTCTCCCCCACGCGCAGGCGGTGATAAACCTCGCGCGCGAGATCGGCGCAGACGACCTCCTCCCGGCGGCCTTCTACGAGCTCTCGCGGCACAGCTTCGCGCAGATCTTCGAGCCCGCCCCCGGCAGCCCGCTCGACCCCTCCTCCTCCTTCTCCTCCCACACCAACACTTCCGCCTCCTCCCATACCAACCCCTCCGACCCCTCCGACCCCTCCGACCGCTTCACCCCCAACACGTCCTGCGCGCCCTCGCCCTCGCCCTCGCCCGCATACACGCCATCGCCCTCGACCTCGCCCGCGCTCGCGTACACGCTATCGCCGGGCGACCTGCAGCGCCTCGCGCTGGGCAAGGAGGCGGCCCAGCACGCCGTGACCGCGCTCATCCAGAACATGGAGCACGCCGCGTCCGACACGCATGCGCACCGCCGCCAGCGCTCCCGCTCCTCCGGCCCGCACGCCGTCGCCACCGGCGTCCTCGGCCTCGCCGGCAGTCTTGGGGGCGGGCTCGCTATCGGCGCCGGGCTCGCCCCCGGGATTGGCATGACTGGGATGGGAGGGGGAAGGAACGGAGCACAGAGGCGCGCGGTGTGCGTGACGCCCGCAGCATGCCGGAAAGACCTGGGGGAGCTCGTGGAGCTCGCGACGCAGCACTACCTGTTTGACAGGGAGAGGGGGTGCGCGGACCCGCTGTATGTCGCGGAGGAGCTGGGGCAGCTGAAGAGCGCCGAGTTCGCGGACTGCGCGGCGTGCGCGTGTGCGCTCGAGGCGTGGGCGGGGAGGGAGCGCGAGAGGCTGTGGAGGGCGATTCCGGAGTGGTTTCGGTTAAGGTGAGGGGAGAGGGAGGGGGTTGGGGGAGGCGGTGATACCCGTGCGAGGTTGGTCGACGTCGTGATGTTGTAGTTGTAGTACTTGTGCTTGCGGGTTTGGGCTTTGAATGTTGAGGGGGGGCGTTGCGCGTGCCCTGTGTATTTACTGTAGGGATGTGGTCATCTAGCGTAGCCAGTATATATTGCAATCGGATGGGAGAGCCCAAGTGGCCCTAAAATTATATTTACAGGATATGCCGGAACGTACCCAAAATACAATCAGGTAACGGAAACTGCATGTACAATTATTCAACCTTCATCCCTCTCACCGGACCCCTTTCTTCTCAAAGAACCCACGCAAACCCTGCGCCTGGGCACGCCAAACGCCGCGTCCAAGCTCGATCAGCCGATCGAGGCACTCGCCAAGTACCTTCTCCGCGGACACGATGAAGTCCAAGTCGGTGCTGGACATCCGCCTCCCGCGCCCGCTCGGGCCTCCCCACCGAAGCTCGGACCAGAGTTGTCTCAGCCCAGCCACGTAGCGCGCTCTGAGCTCCAAGAGGACAGGAGTACGATGACAGACGCCTTTGGAGACGGCGTAGAACGTCCCGCGGTACGCGTGCATGGAGCGCGGCTTGTAAACGACGAGCTCGTCCGACAGCTGGTCAAGGAGGTAGAGGATATGCGTGGCGGGGAAGCACTCGAGGTGGGACAGCCGCGTCATGATTGTTCTTCCTGGGCGAACGGCTTCTAACGCGATGGCGAGCTGGGCGATGTGCAAGGAATCGCGATACGCTATGTGTGCTTCCTTGGCGTCGTCGAGCCGCGGTTGTGTAAGGGAGACATACGTTCGCAGAGCGTGCCCGTCGATGATGACGAGCTGGAACCGCTCGCGCATTGAAGCGGGGAACCCGTGTGGCGGGTTGGACGCACCAGGAACGCCCGGGGAGAGGTTGTACTCCAAGATATCCTTCTCGATGAACTCGTAGCGAGGACGGAGGTGGTGTTCGAGCATGAACGAGTGGCCGCCCGAAGAGACCGGGAGCGATAGCCCCACCCCACGTGCAAAGGGCCTTGTTTGTAGTGTAAACGAACTGAAGCCGCCTGGGCAACAACTGACATGTACCGGTGAACGAGCGAGCAGTCGGGCGGTAAAACAGTAGCCATCGAAGAGCTGAAGAGAAACGCACCAAACGTCGAGGAACCCGAACGGTGCGTTCTGCCTGGGCAGAACGCTGACTGCGCCCTCCATTTCGTTCATACCCTTCTTCATCATCTCGTACCAGAACACCTCCGACGCGTGGTTTGATCGATCGGCGACCCTGCGCTGTGTTTTGAAGTGGCCGTCTAGGTCCTCGTCGTTCCATCCCTACGAAGCATACAGATAATAGTGAGCGAAAAGCGGTTTCTCATTTCTCGCTGACGTTCGCACATACCTTCTTCCTGAGCTGGTCTAGCTCCGCAAGTTCGGGTACATATCGCCTTTGCAGAATAGCAAGAATGGTAGGATTCCCCTCGAGTGGAGGAGCAGTGTACTCGTATTGAAGGGCGCGGGAGCGAAGCATGGTGAGAGATGCGATACGATACCTCTGTAAGATTCCCTGCCTTTATGCGCATGCATCCTTTTGGCTTCTGAGAGCGAGGAACTTAAGTTGACGTAGATACACTTTAATGGGCGAACACGCGCTCACAAACCCTTTACCGCAGCATCGACTTCGACCCACTCTACCGCAGCACGCCATCGAACGCATTCATGTCTAGACCTACATCCCACCGCGCGAGAGCTCTGTTCAATACGGGCTCAAAAGCTGACTATTTGGATTGGAGAGGGGTATCAAACGCTACACAGTCTGCTCCACCATGACGATCAGCAACTCGAGCGCATTCCATGAAGCTCGGAGAGCGCACGCACCCACTTATAACACTCCAAGAGTAACTTGGTTCCCGTTGCGATCTACGAGCGACGAGTTGAAATTACCCTCAATCGGGGTATACCCGTCCTGCCTGATCGGAGAACGGTACACGTCGCCCGGACACTCCTCAATCTCCGCATAATGGTCCACGACCAACTGCCGCCCCTCGTCCAGAAGCCCGTGCGTCGAGCCTTGCCGCTGTGGAGAATCCCTGTCAGCACCCACTAGCAGAGAATGTACGGCGTGCGTCGCGCACGAATGACCCCGCAACGGGAGGAAAGATACACAGTAGAAACACGACGCACCTCCTGCCAATCCCTTGCCGAAGTCAGCGCCACCTTCGCCACATCCAACCGTTCCAGGTACCCCAACGTCTCCAACCACATGAGCATCCTCCCCGCCGCGAACTCGCCCAGGACCCTTCCCAGCTCCGCCGTCCGCTCCGCCTTCGCGAGGTGCGCCGCCCAGTGCACGCACGCGTACCGCACGTGCGGCGGTACGTGTTCCCTTACCCGCGCCGCGAGGTCGGGTACGTCCGCGAGGCACACCGCCGGGTCCTCGAGCCTGACCACGTTGCGCTCGAGCGCTGCCACGAGCACCCTGAGGCAGCCCTCCGCGAGCCGCGTGTGCTGCCGTTTCGTGTGCACGACGTACAGCGGGTTCGTGCACCGGGCGGGGTCGACGAGGAACTGCGGGAAGCTCGCGTGCATTGGACGGAACCCCTCGTCCGGCTTCTCGCGGTCGAACAGGATGACGGCGCGGAGCTGGTACAGCACGGACACGATGTCCGCGTAGGGGATGCGCGTGAGCGCTTCGAGCGCGCGCGGGGAGAGGTGGTCGCGGAGGAGGGCGATGCATCCGAGGACGGCGTCGACGCGCGCACAGAGGGTGCTCTGGCGCTTCATGTGCATTGGGGGGAACGCGGTCTCGAGGACGGTTAGGTAGAGGTCGTCGAGTGGTCCGAGGGGCACGTCTGGGATGGCGGAGCCGTCGTCGAGAAGCTGGTCCAGCCGCTCTTCGAAGTGGTCGGGATAGCTATCGAGGAAGTCCATGGCGGTGCGCGCGTACACGAAGAGCCCGTCAGCGCGTTGCGCGAGCCGGTCGACGACGTCAGGTCGATGTTCCAGGAGAGCTTCCCCGGATGACGTCTGTGAGAGCCGGTCGCGGAGGAACAGGGAGATATCGTGGGTGACGGATTTCGCAGACTGGTTGTGCAGGGAGATCTTGTGCACGGCCCCAGAGTTCTTGAGGAGCGTATGTTCGACGACATGCTCGGGGCGAGAAGTGATGAAGACGCGAAGCGAAAAAGGCGCTTGCTGGACGCAGGAGATCAGTATGCGCAAAAGTTTCGGGATGAGCTCCGCGGTATGGTCTGTGCATTCGTCGACAGCATCCACAATGAGGAAGATTACAGGATGGTCGCTGTCGACCTGGCTGACGGGCCGTTCGACGAGGTTCGCACCCTCGTACTTCATCTGCTGATGTTTGCCGCGCTTCAGGTGCTCTCGAGCAGCGACGATGATGGGTTTCCGGAGGGCGTCCTGGGTATGGGCGAGCTGATACGCGAGGGTGGGGAAGAACAGCCGAGTCGAAGACAGCTCTGCGACCCCACGGACAAAGAAAAACGATGCGCCGTAGCTGCCACACTCATCGAGCCGTCGAGCGAACTCGGAGGCGATCGTCGACTTGCCAGTACCAACGCCCCCAGTGAGGATGCAGATGGACTTGCTCGAAAGATCCGTCCGTCCTTCAGCCCAGGCGTCGAGTTCCAGGAAGAGTTCGGAGCGGGTGCCCGGGAGGAAGTTGCCCTTCTGTGTGTTGACGGAGGCCCGATAGCCGGCATCGGCGTGAGGAAGGGCTTCCAAAACCTTATCGTCCGCTGGAAACAGCAGGCAGTTAGGAAGGAAGGGTCGGCAAGGACGTAATACTCACTATCCGCTTCCCGCGCAGTCTCTCCTTTCTATAAGACCGTTAGGATCGACGCGGCTGTCCAATTGAACACGACACACCTCTACCATCCCCTTGACTTCTTCGACCTTGTTCTCAACCACGCCAAGGTTATGCAAGACCTCGTTGATCAGCCTTTCTATGACGAGTTGACATTCCAGCTGCGTGGGATGCGAGGTGCATCGTCAAGACTTGCTGCGAAGGAATCGAGAAGACTAGGCAAGGGGTTTACACTCACATTGAAATACTGGAGGGCATTAGCGATGCCGGCTTGTAGCTCTTTCAGCGTTCCAGCATCCCGAGAGCTGTGGAAACATCTGAGAAAGAACGGGCCCTTGTAGAGATCATCTGCTCGCGTTTTCAGCTGATTAAGCTGGCTATATGCATTTCCTAGTTAAATGGAGCGTGGGGTCAAGCGTCACAAAACATACTCGCAAAGCCGAGTCACCCTGCTCGACAGGTCCGAACGGCGCAGACGATCTTCTAACGCTTGGTGTCGGGGATCTTCTGCGGGATACTGGTCCACGCTCGCTTCCACCTTCTCTCTGGTGCTCTCGATAGCGTTCACAAGTTGTGAAATCCCGCGCGATAACTCTTCGAGGCCTTCTTGAGTCGATCGCACCTCCTAGAGGAAAATCAGGGGCCAAATCGTGAAGAAGATTAAGCGTACAACGTACCTCAACTCTGGTTATCAAAGCAATCAGCACGTCCGCGACTGGGACCAACCCGGGGACGGGAACTAGTTCAAGCGCAGATTTGCCGGTCTCCAAGACAGTCTTGGCGCCGGAAAGCACGTCGTATATCCGCTCGTTATGAGCATGAGACGAGAAACACTTCATCGCTGAAGCCTAAGGACGCTACAAGGACATGAAAACGGACGTGTATGGGCACCGGCGTTGCTCCAGGTCATGCAGCAAGAAATACTGCCATATTTTTATACAAGCAATGCATACGATTGCGGCATCTAGAGAGAAAGGATCAGAAGCATCGCTTGCGCATCGCCGCCGACGTTGCGTACTATCTCCCGAACATTGCATGCATGGAAGCGTACCTGCGGTGCCAAATAGCATCGGCTTAATGCGGCACCGCGTCCACAGGACGCCGGACCATGCATGACCCACGTTGCAGTACGCCGCCTTGCTGTCCCGACACATGTCATATGGTGGACACGTTCAGGGTTCAACTTTCATGTATCGTATCGCATACTTATCCTACGTCGCAGATTCCCGATGTATGGGGTCAGATATGCTTTCCGGCGGATAGCGTAACGAGAACTTGAACGCACCGCATAGTAACTTAGCCCTTTTCTGGTGAGCCACATGTCGCAAACTCCTAGTGAATCACATCGGATCTCCTTCTCTACCCTGCCCCTTAACCGGGCCTCTATCGTGCGGTCATTGAAAGGCCTCCGCCGGGCGGGACAAAGGCAAGTTCAGATATCTGATCAGTTCCAAAGCCCCACCCGGCAGTATGGCGAGCCACATACAGCAACAGAGATTCCAGTGCAAAGGATCCACAGCAATCGGAGCAGTCAGTCGATAATGAAAGGATCCGGGTCCGAGCTGGTCATGCACTTCCGATTATGAAGTGGAGGGATGATCGTGAAATTCGTGACGCTTACACGCTGCAGATCCTCTCGCACACAGCCCTACATCCCCCTCCGCCCATTACACGACATCGACGGCTCCGAACTTCTTACCAAACATTTCCCTTGAATTCGCTGGCGGCCGCGGCCAGTTGAATGCCATGATGAAGGAGCTACGTAGCCAAGCTTGAAGGCTTCCGGGTCCCGTTCACGAGGCTCAAAGGCATAAGATATAAGGCAGAGTGATGGTGTGCATGGTGCATGGACCGTGACTGATGGTGTAAATGAAGAAGTTGTGAGTATGTTGGTGGTGGTCGAGATGGAGTCGACCACTTCGCCCCCTCGCCACAGCTTCAAGCTGAGCCTTAAAGAACGTAAGTACTTTAGGACTCCACGGAGAACGGAGTATAGATCACACAAGCCTCTATTCAAACTCCGAAGACTCCGGCATTGATCTTTTGACGACGGGCAAACGACGGGACACCCTTGTTTCCCCCAAGGCCCCATGACTATGGAACACTTTGGATGCATGGATGTTCTGGGTTTGATGGCACAGTGGATGGCTAGATCTGTGATATCTGAAAACTGAAGCGTAGTGTGGTGTCCTTTGAGTTACGACTCTGAGCCCTGGGACTCAAATTATTGGATGCAGAAGGCAGTTTCCTATGGGCTCCGAGTACTAGTAGGTGCGTATTATCCTTCGGCCTCCGTGGTACCATCAATAGTGTTTCTTGTTGACCGTGGTTCGTTTTAGCACCAAGGCACAGACATATCCTTCCTCGCTGGTTTTCCATACAAACTTGACGGTACCCCACAGACTACGGAGATGAGCCGAGTCCCAGCTCTATTAGGGCACAATGAGGTTCTCACATTAATATTGCAACAGGCATCTTTGTTTAATTAATTTTGCGAAGGTTCATTCTTTTACTTAGGTTGCTTATGCGGTTCTGACCTTTTTCGTAGTCCCTCATGTTGGCCATAACCCGACCAAATCTTCGACGATTCCGGCACGCGAACATGTGTGGCCGCAGTCGAGACGAGCTGGCACCAACAACCATCCATATGCGCTGACTAGGGCCCAAAAATCAAGTCATCGCTTAGAATCGAAGTACATCGTGACGTTTAATCTAGCGGTCAGTCAGAAGGATCATGAACCACAGGTTTGCACTGGCAGTACGAGAGCCCAGCCAGCGCGCCATCCCGCAGGTTGTACCTGGGCTCGCCTAGATCCATCCCATCACGTTGTCTCTAGGATCCCTCTCGTGAAGTCTTAGCAATGCGCATCTGGTGGCGAAGCCTATCCGACCCTCACCTTGCCCGAATTTACGATGTACTACAGCCAGGATGTCGCTTCTATACCACCTTCATCTCCATCGGTTTGCTGCATTTTGTTCCCACTGGATTCTCAGAAGACACTGATCCTACTGGTTTGCGAAGCTAGTAGTTCAAGCTGAAGTCTTCTGCATAGCCACGGTCCTGAGCAGTTTTAACGGATGTGGCAGGTTGATGTCGAGCGCTGCATGCTGCTCCCTCATCCTCATCTGCGGAACACCTTCAGGTAAGTATCAAACATTATTATGCATCAAATTCAAGCTCCTTATGTTGATTTGCTGCCAGGAGCTTTTTATCACAGAATCAGCGCTGGAGTTACAAGCATTGCCACAATTTCATGATATTATAAGGGATTTTAAGCCAGTATTATAATGGCACGACAAAGTAATTACGTGTAAGACTAATCCAATAATCTTGCTGATGACAACAACGGACAATAATCTCGCACCTCCCAGCCCTCTTGCGATCAACTTCCAATGTGCTCCCAATCCCCTCCCAACTTCGTACAATCCCTCCAAGCCGTTGCCAGCACATCGCTCGACGTCTCATTGGAAGCGCCCTCCACTGTTCCTTGGATAGTCTTGGAGAGCGACCGTTCCGCTACTGTACAGTACCACATCGGAGCTTCAATCTCGGTGAGTATTCTTATCCCGCCAGTCTCTTTCGTCCAAGTCTCTCATCTCTCTCCTCTCCCATTCAGTAAGTGCCCCGAAAGAACAATGCTCATCCTCAGTGTTTTTACAGCCTGTTCCTGCCTACCCGCTTCACCTTCCGGGCCTGGTGCAATGGAAGCCTTCCCCTCTCGGGCCAGCTGCCCTTCTGCCCTTGCCCATCATCACGGTCATCAGGAAAACCCACTTTTGCAAATTATCACTCTAATAGCAATATCAGCCCTTGTTAGACCTATTAGCACTACTATAGCATCTACAGGCTGAGACTATCTACATAGGGCAACTTTACCAGGGCCCCAAGTAAAATAGTCTCAGTTGCTCTCAATAGACCCAAGTAGAGGTGCAATAGGACTAACCATCTTCTCTGCTGACAGGATATATAGAAAGTAGATTGTAATTGACACAAGATAGGCATATGCACACATCTCACAAGTGCTTAAACATTAATGAATGTCATTAGAGTAGCAACAATTACAAAGCAGATCTAAGGTAAGTATTAGGGGAGTGCAATAGGACATAAGAGGGTATAGGTAATGACAATGTAGAAATTAGGTCCAAGCGTCCATGATAGAGTAAGGAAAAGCAATGAGAAATGAGAAAGACGAGCCTGCACATTGTATCCGAAAGAGAGGTGGTGTTCTACCCATTACTGCACCATGTCTTTGGTGTTGAGGAAGTTCCTTGCGCCCTTCCGAATACTAGTCAATGATATCCCCCTAGTAAACCATCAATTATATGCCCACTATTAGACAAAGAGAGGCACATATGTTAGCTTGCAGTACAAGCCGTGCATCAGTCGATGATAAGTGCCAATGTTGTCCGACTTGATCTCCGACAAGACGTCCATATTTGACTGGTACACATCGACGAAAACACTGCTCTTGAAGTCACCCGCCTCACTGCGGGCAGTCCGGAGGTCCTCGATCGAAGCAAAAATCTAAAAAAAATCAGAGGTGGACTGCAGATATGCATTCACACCTATGCACCACCGTCGCAGTGAGCACCAAAAGCGCCGATAGGATCTTCTTCTCGTCCGGCTTCTCCGGGTGCGACGATTCGAATCGCTCTACGATTGTGAAGCCGAAGCTTCGAGGCTTGTTGAAGAATGCACTATGAAGGACTTGATAAAAGATTGGCTGGCTGTATGCCTTCTCGCCATCCACAGTGTTGTTCTAGAAATCATCAATCAGTATAACATTTCCCAAATGAAGGTGTAGACATACCTCATAGTTGTGTAGATAAATATAACGCAGCCCGTCATGAAGCCAGCGGACCTTGTCTGCGTCGCCGGCCTCGAGGTTGAACACAGTCGAAACAAGTGGGTTAGTAGCTTTCTTCGCTTTACTGCAGAAGTTGTAGACACGCTGAGCAGGCTAGAAAGCTAACGTTAAGTACAGCAGAAGGGCAACAAGGGGTGGCTTACAATCGAAGCGAGCTTGCTTGCATAGTCATCGTCTGTTCAGAGCTTCTTTATGATGTCATTGTACTTGAGGTTCTTCGCAGCGATGATGAGAGCCGCCTTCGCGAAGTCGCTGGACTTCTCTGGCCTGTCGGGGTACGCATTCTTGATACAGATGTTCATGAGGAGTTCCTTGATGGCTGCAGTGCAGACGTGCTGAACGCAGCCGTGCTGGTCGGTAAGGCAGATGCGACCTTCCATGCGGGTGACAGCAGTGATGTTGTCCTCAGCAGGATCGAGCTCACTGTCGATGTCGGCCTCGCTGAGCTCGCTCCCATTGGCGCTGGACTGTAGCTCATAAGGTAAGTGGATCATGGGGGGATCAGAGAACCACTGACGTACCTCGTCGTTGCGCTTTCACTTCGAGGCGTGTTTGGAACTGGAGGGCTGATTGCCCCTCTCATCTGCCCATGCTATATCCTGCGACACCGATCGTTGTCATCAAGGATACAAATGCATGTCAAGTACGCACCTTGTCGGGCTTGGAGCGCTTCTTGCCAGCACTCCCGCTCACCTTATCCGTCCCACTGATGCTCTTCGGCTTCAGGTGCTCCCTCTCCCTGTTCCGTTCCCTTTCCCCCTCCTTGCCCTTGCCCTTCCCCATTTCCGTGGGTGCATGCTTCTTGCCCGACTGCAACCGCGGCTCTGGACGATCGCGATCCTGGTCATCCTCCTGCTCAAGACACTGGCGCGTTCTCTCGAGCTCCCATAGCTGAAGCTCACGCTCCTTCCATCATTCTTCTCGCTTCTGCTGTTCGCATTGCTTTCATCGCTCTTGCTCTCGGTCCGCTCGTCTCTGCTGCTCGCGTTCCTCCCGTTTCTGTTGCTCGCATTCCTCCCGTTTCTGTTGCTCACGTTCCTCCTGTTTCTGTTGCTCGCATTCCTCCTGTTTCTGTTGCTCGTCGTGTTTGAGGACAGTCTCCTTGGCCTTACCCTTGCCATTGGTTTTATGATTGGGCGTACCGGCAGGCTTGGTCTTCTTGGAAGGAGGGGAGTTCTAGATGTCCAGCACAAGAGTTGGTCAGTACTACGAGCATCTACACGAAGCGAACATAAAGCGACCGGTGCGATGTCACGTGTGACGTGATAGGATGTGGTCACAGAGGCATCACACAGTCATCACAAAGTACAGCGCAAGGGGGAGCGAGTCATGCGAGAAGAATGAGAAGGTCCATCCGACAACGACCTCAGTTGAGAAGCAAACATAGGCATGGACTGGAAAGCCGTCCACCATCCGCACGAAATCGAAAATGGGGGCAGGTCAACCTATGCATGTGCTCACCTGCTTGGAACTGCCATCCTTGCCATCACTTATGTCCTTTGTCCGACGCTTCCTCGATGACGACGGGGCAAAGGCGGTGGGAGTGCAATGTGGATTGCGTGAGGACACGGGTTCAGAGCTCGACGAACGGCGGCGGCAAGATTGTGTCTGCGGCGGCAAGTCTGGCATCAAGCCTTCAATGGCGTCAGCATCTTCAGCGTCATCTTCAGCCCACTGGGCTTCCTGGATGGGGAAAAGGTAAATGAGGCAGAGGAAAGTGGAGGAAGGGTGAATGTTGGGCATTTGATGGTAGAGGAGAGAGGTGACGGATGGGCACCTCGACTTACCTCCGCATCGAGCTTCTTGATAAGCACGCGAGGATTGTTGGCCAGTTCCACCAAGTCGTCCTCCGGCTCTTCCTCCTCTTCCTCATCTTCGTCCTTGTGCTCATTATCCAAGTCTTCACCACTCTCATCATCCTTGAAACCCTCAAGCTCATCGTCCTCGTTGTTGCACGCCCTTCCGGAGCTGGTTCCGGGTGACCCAGCAGCGCCACGCCGATGTTGGCCTGGACGTTGAGAAGGGACCTCCTGCTCCTCGTCTGCGTCCTCTGGTTCCGGCTCTTCCTCAACCACTTTCTTCTTTCCGTGCTTGGCGTTCCTCGGCAGGCCAATCTTCATGATGCTGGGCGCTGCCACCTCTTCGTCGGACGTGTTCGGAATCGACGCCGTGTCGTAGGTCGGCTTGGATTTGGTCTTTCCGGGACCCGAGTCTGCGGCAGCTGCGGCAGTGGTCAGCTTCGACGTGAAGGTAAGTAGTCGCTATCATGGGACCCTGACATACATTTTTTAGCCTTGGGTTCAAACTTGTTCTTAGGTCCGGATTCAGGCTTGTTACGCTTGCTCTTCTTGTGCTCCCATGCTAAGATTAACCAGGTGAGTATTGTCATCATCAATGACAGGGACACATCCCTCACCGAGATGTGCCTTCACTGCAGACTTACGTACCGCTGCATGCAGGCCAAAGATGAAGGCATCAGTCAGATAAGAGAATGCGCGTTCACGTATGCCGAGTGGACAGTCCATCTCCGAGGCCATCACCAACATCGGCGGCCTTCGAAGGCGTCTCCTTCACCATCAAGATTGACGGAATAAATGTCTTGGATAAGCAAGAGTGGGGCAAGCGAATGGGCGGGATGAGGTGGTTAACGATGGGCCAAAGGAAAGGAGGGTAAAGGATGGTCGTCTTCCTGGTTGATGAAAGGAGTGTATGTGGAATGGTGGGACAAAATACGTGTCGTGGTGAGTGTCGAATGATATCGGGGCAAATCAAAGTGAACTGATGCCTTGAATATAGCATCCGCGGAAAGCCTTGTGGAGCTTGGGCTGTGTGGCCAAACAACCCCCGCCACCGCTTACTCTTTACTTGTACACCCATCTCCTGTTGTATCTATCACGATCTTGCATCGACTTATCACATATTCGTTCCTCTTTGCATCTAATCTATGGGCCGCAAATTGGGCCGCAGCCAGCAGAGAACGCATCGCTGCCCCGGCTGCCTGAATCTATTCACTTTGCCTGGCTACAACTCGCATCTCACTCAAACCCGCAAGCCTCGATGTGTTGCCGTCCGTGAGCAACAGCTTTCGGCGCTGACAAGAGAAGATCCTGCTCCATCGGCGACATCTACAGGGCGTTCCACCCCGCGTGATTCGGCAGCATCGTCCTCTTGTGATCCTGACTCTGATAAAGAAGCCCCCGACTCTGCCTTCCAAGATGATGACAATGCCAATCCTGTACTCCCTCACTTTCAAGGTGATTACTTCGGTCAGTACAACCCAGCGGATTTCGACGATTATGACGAGTTCACAGCCAACGAACCTGAAGACAGCCTAGGGCCAGGTGATTCTGCCGGCGATGCAATGGAGGTGGATCCGGAAGATAGCGGTAGCGAGGAGGAGGAGGTGGATGGTGTGGTGAGGGAGGACGAGGGCGAGGATGAGGAGGATGAGGATGAGGAGGACGTGTTCAACCTGGAGGAGAAGATGGGCTGGGAACCTCCGCCACCACTCCCCGCGACTTCACGTGCAGCTACTGCTGGCCCTCTGGACAAGGAACCCATTGACAGACTGGACACTCAAGATGACCAACATCGTGCCGCTGACCATCTCCACACGAAGACGTATGTCTCTCATTTCCCAGGTCTCTGTGTGGGTGCCCCAATCAGCAAGCAACGTGAGGACCCTTTCTACGAAGGGTATAAGCAAGCAGCCTCCGATAATCCATACCACCCGTTTGTTTCACGTGTCAACTGGCTGGTCACAAGATGGGCCAAGATGTGCGGACCTGGGTCCACTGCCGTAATGGAGCTGCTCCGGATAGAGCATGTACGTTCCCCCATCGACTATTCCTCTTTTATCTTGTCCTGACCTCTTATCAGGTCGCTGAACTCCTTGGGCTTTCATTCCGGAATAGCCGCGAGCTCAACAAGAAGATTGACAAGGAGCTTGCCTCTGGGCGTCCTCGGTTTATCTGGCGCGAGATCATCGTTGGAGGAGAAGCATTCGAGGTTTTCTACTGAGACGTCATCCAGTGCATCCGCGCATTGTACGGGGACCCAGAGTTTAACGGCCTTCTGGTGTTCAAGCTGGAGCGGCACTATGCGGACAAAGATCAGACCGTCCGGGTATATTTTGATATGCACACAGGCAGGTGGTGGTGGGAGACGCAGGTATATTCTTCATCCTCTCTGTTGTGTAGCAATCTAACTCATAATTACTCAACAGGCTGACATCAAGAAGCGGAAGCCTGGTGCCACCATTATTCCAATCATAATCTCATCCGACAAGACGCAGCTCACGGTTTTCAGCAACCGCACAGCCTATCCTGTGTATATGACGATCGGGAACCTGCCAAAGCACATCCGCCACAAACCCTCTCGTCAAGGCCAAATCCTCCTCACATACCTTCCATCATCTCGACTCGAACACATCACAAACAAAGCCGCTCGTCGCCGTGCACTTGCGAACCTCTTCCACAAGTGCATGGCCACCATCCTGAAGCCCCTCGTCCAGGCCGGCATCCATGGGATCAAGGTTGTTAGTGGTGATGGCATTGCACAGCGTGGTCACCCGATCTTCACGGTGTATGTCGGCAACTACCTGGAGCAGCTCCTCGTCACTTGTTGCAAGAACAGCACCTGTCCCAAATGCGACATCCCGCATGATGAGGTTGGGGCCACCTTTGAAGCGCGATGGCCCCTATGGGATCCCAAGAAGGTCTGCAGCACCCTCACGGAGGTCAATAACTCAGTGTCAGCTTTTGCGAAGGCCTGCGAGGAAGTTGGTATCAAGCCAGTCCGCCATCCATTTTGGGAGGATCTTCCATACATGAACGTCTTCCAGTCCATCACCCCGGACATCCTCCATCAAATCTATCAAGGCCTCGTCAAGCATCTCCTCGTTTGGCTTCAGCAGGCCTATGGCTCGGAGAAACTGGATGCGCATTGCCAACGGCTCCCTCCTAACCACCAAATCCAGATCTTCTTCAAGGGGATCACGACTCTGCAGCGTGTAACGGGCAAGGAGCATGCTGACATCTGTCGGTTTCTCTTAGCTCTCATTATTGGTGCTCCCTCCCGGTCAGGGATGTCGACTGTACGTTTGGTCCGCGTGGTCCGTGCACTCCTTGATTTCCTTTACCTGGCCCAATACCCTTCCCACACCTCCGAGACACTCTCTTTACTCCAGGGCACACTCGAGTGCTTCCACGCCAACAAGGCGGTGTTCATCGATCTCGGCATCCACATGAACTTCACAATCCCCAAGCTTCATTCATACGACCACTATGGTAGCTCCATCAAGCTCTTTGGAACAACGGACAACTATGATACACAGTATACAGAACGCTTACACATCGACTTCGCGAAGGACGTGTATCGCACAACCAACCACAAGGATGAGTTTCCTCAGATGACACTATGGCTCGAGCGCCGTGAGAAGGTGCTGCGTCACGGCGCTGTTGTTGAATGGCACCTTGAGCAAGTGCAATTTCCGCCATCATCGTCATCGTCTTCGCCACAGCCACTCCCGGCTGCCCCTTCCGCTCCGTTGCCCGTATCCCATCCACCTCCTGTCCCCTTGTCTGATGGCCCTGTCTCGCCTATGCTATCTCGGATTCATATTGCAAAAACACCAAATGTTACAGCTCTACACTTTGATGCTGCCGTCTCTCTGTACAGTGCCACCTTCATTCGTGATGCCCTTGCCCGCTTTATTATCACATACACAGATTCTTCATTAACTCCCGCAGAGATCGAGCGCAGATCTAGGGACGTCTTCTTCCGGTTTTCAACATTCCCGGCATTCCACAAGTTAAAGCTTATTCTCGAAGATGCCCAGCACCTTGGTATTATGGAAAACACCCAGGATACTACCCATGCCCACCCAGCCCGGAAAGACAAACAATGGCGGACGGTGCCCACGCGCTTTGATACTGTTCTAGTGAATGATGGCACTGGTGGGCCGGTAGGGGTACAAGGTATGTAGTATTGTTTAGTATGGTGTTATTAGTAGATTGATACATGTAAATTACAGGATATCGAGTAGGAAGGTTGAGGCTTATTTTTAAGCTTCCCAAGGCTGCATGTCATGAGCTGTTTCCTGACATTATTGCACCCGGTCCATTGGCATACATTGAGTGGTTTACGGACTTTACCCGACCTAACTCTATTCATGGGTTGTATGAAGTGCGGCCTTCTTGTAATGCAGATGGAGATAGGCTTGCAAGTGTTGTAGAAGTAACCAAAATTTGCCGCAGCTGTCATCTGTTTCCTGTTTGTACTGATGAAGTACCTCGAGCCTGGACTAGCACTACTATATTAGATTCATGCAACAAGTTCTGGGTTAACCACTATAGTAATATGCACATGTATATGACTTTAATATAGTACTAGTACAGTATACAATAAAATCTCTATTGCATACTATGATACAACCTGTATTAAATTGTTAATACTATAGTTTTATATATGAAGTCTATCCATGTAGTAGTATAGAATATATATAATTAGATCTAATAGAGGTATAAAGTAGTTGTAATTAGCAGGATAGCAACAAATAGTATATAGATAGTTCAAAAGTAGGACTGGTAGGGCAAATTGGCTAATCTGGGTTTTCCTGATGGTCTTGTGCTCGTGGTGTTTCAGTAGGCTCTCCGGTCTTGAACTTGGTCCTGACTGGGTCCCTTCTTTGCTATGGTCTATCTGGGCTCTGGGGTGCTCGTCTTTCAAGGACAACTAGGCTATTGCTTCGGATGATGCTTCAGCATCTAGTTGTCAAGGTGGTTATCTACCAGTAAGTTGGTACATTTTGCTCCGCTCTGTAGTGTTGTGAGGTCCGGTCTTAGGACTATGAAAGACCAGTCTGAAGACCGAGACTAGGACCAGGTTTCATAGGACCAGACAGTAGGTCCTTAGTAGTCCGGTCTTGGTCCTGGTCCTTGGTCCTTTGAAAGCCCAGATTTCC
>BACB01004711.1:0-13288 GCA_000338015.2 Ganoderma multipileum BCRC 37180
AGACTGCAGTCCTCAAGGACTGCAGTCCGTGGTCCTAGTCCTACAATTTTAGAGCGGTCCTGTCCTGGTCCCAGTCCTTGGTCCTAAATTTTTGGGCTGAAAGACTGGACTGGACCGGACCTAACAACACTACCGCTCTGTGTTCGCTGCTTCCAAACCGGACTATTCCCTGTTATCCCGCATTATGCTGTCCAGAACGTGTTGTACTGTTGTATCTTGTAGGATAAATAGAAAGCTTTTTCCCCTCACAACGTATTTGTGACCGTGCGTGATAAAAGGATGACTGGGAGGAGTGGTAGTAGTAATGAATACAATCTATACATCCCGTCAGGCCACTCGGCATCCTTGGGCAGGTTGGAACATGCCCAAGCATTGCATTGATTTTGTCAAATTGCAATGCCATTGGAAGGAACTTGTAAGGAGCCCATTGGCGGAATAGCGGGACTATAATCCATTGGGAAATCGCAACTATTGCATTCGTCATAATGTGATTACAACGGTTTCTAAGCGCATTGCAATGGGATACAAAACCCAAGCTAAATCGGTGATGTTCGGCGACTGTATGCGGTTGGTTGTGGTGGCCAAACATGAGGTACAAACAATAATAAGCGCCCGTCAGGCACCCGCTTCGGAAATGTACGTACTCAACGCCTTCCCGTCGCTCCAACTTGCTAAGCTAATAGAGGCCATCCTCTGGATGTTGTGTCTCATAAAGGTACTTTGACGTCTCTCTTTGTGCAGGTTCAATGCTTCGCCGCCGTGGCACATGGGCAAGAAGACAAGGAGAGGGACTCTGTCCGATCCCGAGACTGAGAAGAACGGTATCCGGGCTTCTACTGTATGCATGGTAACGGAAAATTCCCATCCCCGCATCCAGGCCCCCGCTAACGCCCCCGATCCGATGATTAGAATTGCTGAGCGAACCAACTCATGCGAACGGGAAGCGCAGGACGCTTTCTCCGGTGTCATTGTGGAAGCCTGTTATAAACCGCAGCGTCGGCGCGATCCTCGTCCCCATCCCCTTCGTCCTCCTTCCTCTCGATTCACCGTCTTCTGGCTCGAGCAGTGCTCCGACCTTTGTCCTTCTCTCTCGTTGATCGCTCTTTGCTTCTTGCTCAGCTTGACGCTCTCTTCTGGTCGTGACACGCACTAGCTAGCCTGCGCACATCCTGTCACTGCTCAAGTCCACCATGGTTCAACTTACTTCGGCTCTCCTTCTCACCGGCACCCTATCAGCCCTCTCGCTCCACGCTCACGGTGCACCTATCTACAAGCGCATCGCGCAGGTCATCTCAGACTCCACCGCGTTCTGGGAGAAAGCTTGTGTAAGTTCCCCGTTCATCGCAGCACAATGCACCCCTACTTTGTTTGACAGTTTTCGAACCGTGAGAATAAGAATCGACATTGACTTCGTTCATAGCTTGCTGCTGGTGGGAGCGTAGAGTGCAATCCCATCTCCGTGACCGCGTTCACGACGCTTCTCGCAGCAGCCGGTCCCTGCGAGCAGCAGGACTCGGCGGATGCGATGATCGACCTCGCGAAGACGCTCAACAACGACGCCGACATGATCAAGTTCGCCCAGATCTTCGCGCAGCAGCCCCGCAACACGGTACGTCCCCCAAGCCACCCTCACTTTTGCATCTTCTCATTCGAATGCTACCCATGGTACAGCCAAACTCGCTAGCAGTGCCGTACTGCCAGTCGGCTCCGAAGAACTCCGAGCTCGACGGGCTGTTCCAGTGCCAGTTCCAAGGCGCCGACCAGACGAACTTCGTAGGCGGCCTAGCGGTCGGTGCCGCGGGTACCATCCCCTTCGGCCTCTCTTCGCCTCTCTCGCCTGCTGGGTCCTGCCCCGCGAACCCCACCGGCCCCCTCGCTGACGGCACCCAGCTCACCGACATCACCCAGGACCCTGGCCTCCAGAACATCCCGTGCAGCTCTGGGTCCAGCGATAACTCCTCGGGCTCGGGTTCTTTGAACGCTGCCTCCGCTACGACGACTGAAGTGGCCGCCACAAGCACCGCGGACGCTGCCACTTCCACCGAGGCATCCGCAACCACCACCTCCGCCGTGTCCTCCACCACTTCCACTTCCACCTCCTCATCATCGTCCTCCTCGTCGTCAAGCAACTTCCAGCTCCAGAACGCGCTCGACGCGCAGAAGCTGAACGCGCAGTTCGCGACCCTGAGCGCGGACGCGAGCTGCACAGACGGGGACCAGGCGTGCATCGCCGGCGCGTTCGCGATGTGCGCGGGCGGCAAGTTCGTGAGCATGGGCTGCGCGGCGACGACGCAGTGCTTCGCGCTGCCGCTCGTGAACAAGGCTGGCACGTCGCTAGCGTGCACGACGCAGTCGGACGCGGCTGCGCGCATCGCGGCGCCGGGCGCGACGGGCGGGATTACTGGGAGCGACTGATTTCCGGGCTCTGGGTATCTGCGCGCAGGGGCACGCTGGTCGTGAAGAAGGGTGTGAGCTCTGAGAGCCACTACGCGGGCTTGGGTCTTCTTATTCTTATCTTTTTCTAAGGTTCTGGAGAAGGCGAAACTCACTGTATCGTTAGATTTCTTATGTTTCTGTTTCATCTGGGCATCACACCGTTACTTAGCACTGGTCATGCAGCACTTTCTTTGCTAACGTCTCAGCTAGTCAAACGAATGGAAAGAGTGACTCTACATAAGCGTGGTATATCATTCCAAAGAGCTAGATCTTGACGTGTTGAACGTATGCGGCCTAAAACAACTGCATAGTATGTATGGAATTCTCTCACGTGAACACTGTGCTAACCGTCCGCGGCGGTGATAGTACTGATCATTCTCCAGTCGGGTCGAAAGGTGCGATGTCGTCGGCGCGTGAATGTGCGACAAGGAGCGCAAAGGATGAGAGAATGGATACTAGAAGGCTTCGGGGGAGCCGAGTGGATAGGTGAGAGACAGAATCGAAACGTCGGAAGACCGAGAAGAGAGGAAGGAGAAAGAATGGACATTCCGAGGCATTGTAGCGGTCGGCAGGCGGGGAGGGTGTGAGGTCGTCGGACGGGCTGGTGGTTATGTAGCCGTCGAGTGTACGGTTTCCCGCTCAACGGTGTACGGTAGGACATCCACCAACGGCAAACCTCAAACGACACTGCCACGCTGCGCGGCGGTTTACTCCTCGGCTTCGACGATCATCGGCATCGTACTCTCGTGGCGAGGCCGCTTGGTCCTTGTCTCAACACGGATGTAACCCTTGAGCTGGTCGCCGATGTAGTCCTTGGACGGCCAGCGGACTTTGGACTTGATGTGGTTGAAGAACACGTTCTTCATGTACTGGTGCGTCGCCAAATTCGCCGCCATCCTCCTCTCCTCGTCTGTCGGCTCCAGTACCACCGGTGCCTTGGACGAGGACGTCTTGACCTGGGTCGTGTTCGCAGGAGAGTCAGGCATCACTGGGATATGCGCGTCTCCGTATTTCCGCTGCGATCTCAGAAGCTGCTCGTCCAAGTCGTCGTCCGAGTCCGAGTCGACCCCGGGAGTCCCAGCGATGACGTCGTACAACGACGCGAGGGGCTTGTGCTGAGGCTGCCGAGCCTTGACCGCAGCGTTGTACTCCATCACAACGTAGTGAGCTCTGAAATGGCTCAAGAGCTCTGCGATCAGGTTGTTGAGGGGACTCGGGAAAGGGGAGTTGGCCAGCGGAGGTCCGTCCAGCTGAGACGCTGGCGAGGGTTCGGGGTCTGGAAGGAAGGTGACGGGCTTCCGCCTGAAGAGCAATCGACCGTTGCACATAACTTGCTCCTTCGCCTTTCCGCACAGCGTCCTGCCTTCATCATCCGTTTCCACCGACATGAAAAAATCCTCGATAAAGAGCCCAGGGGAGGATAGGCTCGTGCGGAGGTGGCGAAGGGCGAGGTACAAGAGAACGTGGAGGAAAGATTCCAGCTCGTCCGGAATTGAGAGCGGACTGCCGGGGTGCTGGATTGACCATACGGACATGTAGTACCAGGTGCCCTAGAGAGATGCACGTCAGTGGATTCCGAGATAGATGAACTTAACAGACGCGCAAAACTCTTACTGTACGATGGGGCTGGCGCGCCCTGGGTTGTTCGTGCCCATCCGGGCATTTCTTGGCAAGCTCCCAGTCGCCCAACAAGCCGCACCAAAAGACAGAGATCTTTTGTCCCTTCGTCTTGCTGACGCCTATGTCGATAGTAGGAAGGATCAAGACGTTCCCTGCACTGACGTCGCGGTGGAGAATGTCGCATCGTTCAACTGCGTCGCCGTGCCCTATCGCAGATGTGTACGTCAGGTTCGTTCAGTGCAAGTGCTGGGGAATGGACTCACCGACAAGGCAGTTCCAAAGGATTCGAACCAACTGCTTGCCGCTCGTGAACGCCGACGAGGGCAAGCACACCTCAGCGACGACGATTCTGTAGTGCGTCAGATGGCGGAGACCTATCCCGTCGTTGAGTTCCACGGGGGCTTTCTTCTGCGACCTAGAGCGTTTTCTGCGGCGCCCACCAGCTCCAGAGCCGGTAACGGACCGGCCAGAATCCTCTCCATCGGAGCGCGCCTCACCCTCAGACGTCGACACGGTCCGAGCTGTCGTGCTCTGAGACCGCGACCCCTTGGAACGAGAGGGCATGGGAGCAATAGGACGCTCCTCCTCCGGCTCTTGCTCTCCGAAGACGTCCGGTTTCTTCGACCCGGTAGCGGAGTACTCTGATGCCTGGGTCTCTTGGGCCCCGCCTCCGACGTCCTCATGGCAGACAAGCGTGGGGACGAAAGGGACATGCGCGTCGTTGAGTGTCTGCAGAGTGGCGCCCTCCGGGTCGACGCCGTGGTAGAAGGGCCGCCAGGCATCCTTGAGGAAGACAAACCGCTGTGTCTTCCACTCCAATGCGACATATCCGCGTGTGCCGCGGCCCACCAGGCCGTGGGGCGCGAAGATCGGTTTCCCCACCAAGTAATCGCGCTCGCAGACCTTCAAGCGGTAGCACACCCACGTTTCCGGGATCGACTTCCGGAAGAGGTCGCGGACGTACTTAAACACGGGAGCCGCCCTAGCGGACATGTCGACGCCCGACAGGTCCCCGAAGCCGGTCGTCGCAGTGGGATCCTCGGTCAAGGTGTTCGTGGCGAAGAGGGGAGAGTCGTCCGCGTCGCGAGTCGGGTTGACGACGAAGCCTTCAGGCACCGATGCAAGGACGGTCCCGTCCGTGTGATCGACGTCCCGGGGGTGGGCAGAGGCGATCTTATGCATCCACTGCCAACCACACGAGTCCTTGGAGAGACGAGTCGCGGTAGTGTCGATGCCGCGCTGCTCGGGTCCTGCCTTCGAGTAAGCGTAGAGGAACCGAAGGAGCTTCTTGGTGTGCTCGGGAGTCTCGATGTAGTCGAGTGCCTCGGTGACGATGCAGCCGGACCGATCCCAGCGGATGACGCGGAACTCACCGCCGTTCACAAGGAGCATGAAGAGCCCCGTACGGTGCTGGAAGTAGAAGTGACGTTCGCCATACGACATGAGCTGGCTCCGAACGTCGAATCGCGTGTCGGCCTGCGACTCCATGTCCTTGTCGGTGCGGTCGTCCCACGCGTCGTTCTTGGTGCCACCGGACTTGAACTCGATCGCGAGGTCGTCGAGGAAAAGGTTGGGGCGGTTTATCTGGATGGCGTCCTTGTAGAGCTCAGAGATCAATGCCGCGTCGATCTTGAGCTTCTTGGTGTCGGTGGTATCGGCGTGATCCTCGCAGAGGTTGAGTAGATAGCCGGGACAGAGGGTCTCATCGCCATCGATGGTGAGCTGTGGTGACGAACCGTCGAAATCATGGTTGGGGGTAAAGAGACGGAAGGGAGACTCACCCACGCATTAGATATGGTCTTCTCCTTTCCGCGCGTATCAGTTCTGGTGTCTGCTGGCAGATTCACAGCTTTCTGCAGTTTGGCATGAATTCTTGCGATCTTGTCGACGGGAAATGCGTGGTCGAAGCCGTCGGAGTCGATGGAAGGGAGGTACGTCTTCAACATGTTCTCAAAGAGAACGGGAACGGATGTGTTGGCAGCGTCAGACATCATGTTTCGACGGTCTGTTTCGGCGTTGGGCTTAAGGGACAGATGTGGGTTGTTGCGGGAGTGGTCTCGCGTCCGGTGATGCTGAACACCAGCTGGAGAAGAGTGGACGTCGTCGCTCTGCGGATGGGTATGGGCAACCATGGAAAGTAAGAGAGGGAAGGTGGAAGGGAACTGACCTAGAAGGCGCCTGGTGAAAGTTTTTATACCCGTTGAACTGGTGGTTAGGAAGTCTGGCTGGAGAACGGGTCACCGGGTGGCACACCCCTACCATGCGGAGCTTGATTAGATCCAAGCATGACAAAGGAAAAACGTGGCATACCAAATACAGAACACAATAATTTTTTCGGTGAGGCTCCGTTGCAACGAAAACGGTAGGAGACAGCTTGAGAGGAAGCGGAGATCATGGTCGGATTTCCGCAAAGTACTAGTTTAAGCGCGTTTGCGGGCGTCTCCCGAGCAGCCAAGCGCGCGCGCCAGCGGCACCATTGCCGATTCCAGTTTGATTGCACACTGCACACCGCGCCAGATTCTATTGTTATTATCTTACATAGGTAATTAGCCTTTGCTTCATAGGTATGCAAAGCGTATGCAGGGAATTAATGACAGAAACGAGAGTTGGGCGACCACTGCGCGGTTCATTAAGTTAAGCGCTTATATCCGAGTCGAATGCAGTCATCAGGGAAGTCAAAGGGGAAGGCGGCCGTTGAAAAATCCAGCCAAGATAGGTTCTTTTTTCCTAACTTAGAATGGACTCAGAGTTTCTCATATAGCTTACATCCGGTTATAACTAGCATCAAACTTCCAGCCTATCTACTAACATCGATATCTGCACCATCGCGCAGCATCATCACGCTGATTCAAGCAGCCTGTGGATTGTTTCGCTAGAAAAATCGCCAAACTCTCAGGTCCGGGGGTACGCACAACAGGGAGGGTTCACCACCTTCGTCTAACCATGAACGCGGGCTAAGACTTGAAACTTAAGAGTGAACTGTGCGAGGAGGCACGCGCTCGTGGTGTGCAAGGCGTCGCAGGGCAAAGATGGTGTCTAGTCCCTCCCGACACCCGCGTTGACCTTAGCTTGACAAGGTCAAGAACGCATTCTGCTAGTTCACCTTCTAAGACGTGGTGACCAACGACGCGACGCACCTGCCATGTATGAGGCTAACGACACCCCGGCGCAGAGTTAGGAACTCCCGCGTTCGCGTTTGAAATCATTCAGCGCAAGTGCGCTAATGATAGAGACGAAGGCGTTTCGTAGAGTCCCCGGCGGCCGCTGGGAGATGGATCGAGCCACGTCACCATTAAAATACGGCGATCCCAAATGGATTTGAGTGCAAGCTCCTCCTGGCTTGTCTCGTACCCGTCCATAGTAAGCTCTCGCCCCGCCACCGTGTGTTAGATGCGGTGGTGGGGTGCGAGCTTACTACGGGTGGGTACGAGACAACCCCTGGCAGTGATCAAGTGAAATCCTCCACTGCCGCAGGGTGGAACCCGATAAAGTAAATGGAGCACTGGCACCATGATGTGCACCTTGAAGAGTAATGATACTGCCTGTTCAGGCAGGCGAGGGCAGACGAAGGATCGAAAGGAGAAGATCCGAACCAAACGAAGGAAACGTTGCGAGAGACTGGACGCAAACGTTGACCAAAAAGGGGCGTCTACGGGAAGAACACGGAGTACTATTAGTATACGCTAATCGAGTGCGAAACGGTGTCCGAACGCGCCTAAAACAGCTTGAAGGACAAGGGGCCTACACTCAGAAGGGAAGCTTGTAGGCGGTCGGAAAACAAGCCCAAAAGTGTGCTTGAAAGAGTGTCCAGCGAGACCGGGGCGAGTGGCCTCATGTCTAGATGGTCCAGTTTAGAGCTATGGTCGCGAAGCGTCCGGCTGCAGCCGCGAAGCAAGGAGGCGGGATTTGCCGAAGGGTCATGTGGCTGTGCAGGCATGCGATTTCGGGGACAAGGGCGGCCTTCTTTATTGTCCAGCAGGGTCCAAGGACACCACATCCGGCGACGGCAACATGCGCTTCAACATCGCGGAGCTCTCTGTACTCACAACCCTTGTTCCAGTGGCGGGTTGGCACGCCGACCACGCAGACAAATGCGATCTCTCCAGGCCACCCTCCCCCGTCGCGAGCGCGCACTCGCGGTACCGTTTTTGTCGGTCCTCGGCTCCCTAGTCTAGGAAGGCGGGCGCAGGTTGTTCGAAATGAAGGCCCTGGGTATCCGCCACTGCCACCCAAGTTCCCCGGACCGTGACCGCCCTTGTTTAGCCGAGCTGTAAGTGGGTCCTCCATCGCCTATATCCACCTTTCCTCCCGCCCCCATCGGCTCCATCCCTTCCCCTTTTCCCCCAGCTCTACCGCTCCCCATGTCTGATATCCAGGAGTGGTGGCACGTTGCAGATCGTTCTCAGGACGAGACGATCGCTGCAGACACCCCGGCCGCACCGAGTGCAGTCGCCGACGCCACGATTCGTCCACCCTCGCCACCCTACACACTGTTCGACTCTCTGTCCATTTCCGCTTCTCATCCTCCGTCACATTCGTCCAAGCCAGTTACCGGTCCGTCGATCGGCTCGCCGCTTCAACCCCAACGAGACGAAGATGACACGCTGGAGACCGTGAGGAATACTGCTTACGGCGATGTTTCGTTCACGGGCGGTGGCGGCAATCTCACGTTAAAGCTGAAACTTAACGGTACGAAGATTCCACTATTGGAAGAAGAAAAGGAACCAGAGGGATACCAACCCGAAGAAGAGGAGGAAGAACTGCAGTCGTCATTATGGTGAGCCGTGACATTTGATCAGGCATGCATGCTCTAACCTTGGATGCAATACAATGCAGCGTGGACGATTTGGAACGTGAGATTCAGAAAAGAGAGATGGAGAAGAATGCGCTCCGGGAAAGTTTGCGGAAGAAACGTCGCAGTAAGAAGGAACGTCGCGATCGGAAGAAGCAATCGAAGTCTTCCCAGCGCAGACGGGACCCGCGGCACGATGGGCCGGAGGAGTACGTTGTCCGATCTATTCGTTCTATCCGTCTTATTCAACGCCAACTTGTTCGATGCTTCAGACGCAACGGGAGGACGGATTACAGGGCGGACCCGTACCCACAGCCTCGCAAGCATGTGAAGCTTCTTCCGCTCTCCTTGGAATGTATCGGGCTGCAGAACGACGGCGAGTCTTATCCTTATCCCCCCTCCCACGTGCCGGAATCCCCCACAGTTCGCGATATCTGTTCGGAATATCGTCCTCCAACACCATACCCGACCGCCAGGGCGATACCAGATGACGACCTGGAGGAACAGGAATGGGTCCTCACTCGTCCCAATACCCCCGAGCCTGCTCAAGGCCCCGCTTTGTGTCTCTTCGGCGTGCCGCCTGTCGTGTGGCAACCAACCATGGAGAAGATCGACGACATCGAGGACGACGGTGATCGCGCCACCATCGTGGCCCAAGCCGACGCGCCCGCCGTCGGCCCCGTCGTGACGTCGGAGCTACTGGACGAAGCGCACGCGCTTCTCGCCAGCACGTTTGCTGAGCTGCAGTCCGCCAACGCATCCGGTGCTCCCCGAGACGACTCATCCTCCTCGCCCGTCGGAACATCTCCTACATACCTCACCCCAGCGAGATCGACTCCCGGGTTATGCACCGACAATCTCCGCGAGACGACCCCCGTCGAGTCTCCTCTTCCCGAGACCCCGATTAACCCACCCGATGGCTTTGATAGCCAGGTGATAGTCCGATCCCCGAACCGATCCCCGAAACCGCCGGGGTACGAGGAGATATTCGGGAGGTCCGACGACGAGGACGAGGACGACCTCCTCCCGAACTCCGCGCGCAAGAACGAGACGACCGCCACGACGGAGAATGCACCGGAAGTGGCTCCATCGCAGAGATCCGCCACTCCTCCCCCAGCGCCGGCGCCGATCGCGGGCGTTCTCCCGTCGGATATCCCAGCGCAGGTTCGTTCTTTTGTCTATCCAGTATCCGATTCCTTACTTATCCGCTGACGTCCTTTCGCCTCCGACCACTAGCCTTCTCTTCCCTCCTCTTCTACCATGCCCGCGGTCACTGTTCAGCGGGAGATGTCCTGGACTGCCCTCCCCGTCGCTCCTCTCCCCATCTCCATCCCTGCCCAAGCCCAGTTCGTGTCGACCTTCACGGAGTCGTCTTCTGCGTGGGGACAGTCTATCCAGTACCAACCCCCGCCACCGGCTTCTTGGTCGCAGAGTGCTTTTTCGTCGCCGTCCTCGATGCCGACATGGATGACCCCGCCACAATTTGCACCGGCCTTCAACCAGCCCATCTCCATCCCTCAGCTTCCGTCCTTCGTGCCGCTTATCGCACCACCGCAACCTGAAGCGGATATGGGCATGGATGTCGACCCCTACGTCGACGTCGCCCCGTCCCGCCCGAGACGCAACCGCCACCGTCTTGGTCGCGCCTACGGCCGGGCTGCTCATGACCCCAGGCGCGCTGCTCGCCAGCTGCTCCGTGTTGCGGCAGTTGAGCCAGCCCTCGACCTCCGCAAGCGCGCCGTCCGCCGGCTGTTCAAGCACCTGTTCGTCATCCGCCAGCGGCACGCCACGAGCCACTCCTTCCAAGACGATCTCGCCCTGCGCAAGAGGCTCGTCATCCAGCGGCGCAACCTAAACGCACTGCGTCGTGCGCGGAGGTCGGTGCAGCCCGCCCTGAGGCGGCTCGGCCGGGCAGCCCGCTCGGGCCGTGTGGCGCCACAACCCCTCCAGCGCACCATGTCCGTCGACATGACCATCCAGGATCCCTCATTCTATTACGCCGACGCGGACGTCGACATGGACAGCAGCGATCTCCCTGCGACTTCCACGATCGAAACCCCTCCGGAGACTCGGAGCATGCCGTCCGGGGCCGTCTTCCCGTCGTCGTCATCTGCGCCTCTTATACGCACCCAACCCGCGATACCCGTCAACATCACGATACCCATCATCATCGTCACGCCCGACTCTCCCTTGCCCCAGCAACAGCCTCAGGAGAAGCCTCCCGCCGCTAGAGGAGAGCCCGCTCCTCTTCCCCCGCCCTCCGTCGGTCCGGAGTCCACCGCCGCAGTGGCGCTCGACTCGGCGGAGCACGCGGCTGAGCGTCCACCCAGAGAAGAGGGTTCGCTGGCCGAGTTCGAGGTTCCTCTGGTAGAGGCGGCCGCTCCCGCTCCCGCTTCCGGTAGCGACCCTGCGCCTACTGCTGCGGTTGACCCCAAGCCTGCTACTGTCCCTGAAGCCGTCGTCGAATCCCAGCAGTCCGCTGAGGACGACGAAGGAGAAGCGTCCGATGACGAGACCGAATGGGAGTCCGTGCCCATCACCGCCGTCCCTTCTGATGCTCCCGCCGAACGGGACGTGCCCATCGGAGAGAGCGAAGTGTCGGCGCCGGCTGAGCCGGAGAACACGGCTGGGCCACACGCGAGGTCGGACGTTCCTGCGCCTAACATCGCGGAGCCCGGTCCCGTGGTTGTGTTTCACTCTACCAGGCAGGAAGAGGAGGAGGACGCGATTTCGCTGGGCTACAGCAAGGACGAGGCGGAGCGCCTGGCGATTTATGGCGAGGAGAGGGAGGAGTACGCCGACGAAGATGAGGAAGACGGGGAATACGAGGATGAGGAAGATTACGAGGATGACGGCGAGGAGGACGAGGAGGACGAGGAGGACGAGAACGACGAAGAGGAGACGGAGGAAGAAGACGACGATGACGAGGAAGAGGAAGAGAGCAACGAGTACGACGAGTCCGCGCCCATCAACGGGCCCGTCAAACGTCCGTCCGCACCTGCGTCTGCGTCGTCCACCGCACCTGTTCCTTCATCTGCGCTCGACCCTGCGCCCGTCAAAGCATCTGCGTTCCAGTCGACTCTTCTCCTCACTCCAAACGCCATTGCACCGTCTTCAGTCCCTGTTGGCTTTACCGGAGGTCCCTACATCGGGTCCATTGCGGAACGGTACGATGAGTCAGCGGCGTACAGCAAGAGCATGCAGTTGCTCGCGAGCACGGCGAATGTCTCTTCTGGCAATCGCCTGAGTGGTGCCGCTGCTCAAGAGGCTCGGGCGCAAGCCAGACTGAGGAACCATGCGAACCAGGTGCAGCAGCGGAACGCGGCGCAGGACCTCATCCGGTCGATCGCGGGGAAGTCGTCGCCGTCGCCTGAGGTTGCGCCTTCTCCGATGCCTATCCCTGTTCTTTCCCGGTGAGTAGTTTCCCCGTTTCTCGCCCCTCCGTCTCTGACGATAGAGGATTCACAGAGTGGCTGCCCCGCGTCTCTTTGGAAACTCTCCGCCTGCCGTGGAGAAGGATAGTGCCATGACGGGACGAGCCCCGGACAATATGTTCGTGCCTGCCAATGAAGACGCAGAGACTATTGCCCCTCGCCTCGACAAAGGCAAGGGCAAGGCTCCGGACCGACTCGCGCCCCTGGGGTTCCGTGGTCTCGACATTGACCCGTCCCTGACAGGAATCGTCGACGGATTGGGCCTGTCGCTAGCAGAGGTGCGACTTAACCTCAATGCCTTCCCGCGAGCGGCCTCCAAGAACCAGCCAGCACTTTCCCGCGGATGTGGATGTGGCCGTCTCTCGGATGGTCCGAGTAGCGGTCACACCCTGGCGTGTCAGAACGCGAGAGGCACTCCTCCTGTGATTTCAAAGTATGTAGAGGTTTTGGAGACAATATTGTATCGAGAAACCTGACGAACGTTCACCAGGCCTCCCTCCGATGGTGCTTCCATCGCGTCAGCGCTCCCTCCATCGGGTGCCTACCAGGACTCGCGATCCTCGGTAGTCGAGGTATCTCCACAGATCGAACAGTACGTACCCTGCAATCGCACTTCGGTGGAATATTAACGCTCTCTATCACACAGATCCGCATCGAAGCTAGAGACAGGAGTGAGCACACCCCTCGTCGATCAAGGCGACAGGCAATCGACGCAGCCTTCTATGTGCTTGCCGACAAGTCCTCCGGCTGCGGACGAACAGCCAACCCCCGTCGTGGAGTTCGTCAAGGAGGACGCAGACCAGCAGCTCACCGATGTGGCTAAAGCCTGGGATGACATGTTTGCGATTCCTCTCCAAACTCCGGCGGCGCCCGAAAACCTTTCCGCAACACAGGAATTGTGGGCGTCCGCGCCAGACAGCACCGCTCTTCCATTGCACGCCCTATCCACTGGTACCCCCGATCCTTCGACGGTGGACATCTCCGCGGAAGTGAACAAGATGCTCGA
>BACB01004712.1:0-26114 GCA_000338015.2 Ganoderma multipileum BCRC 37180
AAGTAGTAGTAGTTGACCATGGTCCACGGGTTCTCGCCCTCGGCAGCGGCGGAAGCATGGGACTGAGCGTAGTTGGAGCTCCTATGCGACATTGCGCGGAGAGGTTAGAGTTCGTATCCAGAGATGTGAGGGTCGTGTCGGCGGCCAGAGGAATTTTCAGCTGGTCGCTGTGAGTTTCCCTGGGAGGAGAGGGAGACGTGGAGGAGGGGGGGTCGGAGGGACTGCAGATGCGAACAGTGCCTTTTGTGCGGCCACGATGGGCCGGACGTGGTGTTGTGTGCGGGGCTCCACATGTCCCAGTCCACCAACGTTGTCTTTACAGGCGTGCGCACTGTTCGCGCACGACGAGCGGGGATGTCCAGAGGTCAGGCGGAATGCCTATCACGGTCGAGGCCTACAGTAACCGATGGAGCTGGTGGGATATCCGGTGCATCGAGCAAACCACGTGCTAGCTCTCCATGCCGCAGAGCTGATTCCATGGAGGGAGACGATAGGGGGAATATGCTAGGTCGATATTGAGGAGGGCTATGAAGAGAGTCGGAACAGAGGTACGGTGGGCCAGCAAGCATGGAGCGCGTTAGTGGCTGAGCGGGAACTTTGACAGTGTGTGAGAGCTGAATGAGTGGGCGCCCCTCCCCATCCCCGCATCCCTCCAGAAGGCGGGACGCTGCGGGCTGCGGTTTGTCTCCCCCCACCACGTAAACTGGAGTTCCTCTGCATTTTTGCGGTCTCCGCTACATGCACACGACGCTATCAGGAGGATGCCGGGGAACGGTGTGCTACGCCCAGGATATCCCCAGCATTGTGTTTCTTGGATGCGGATAAGTAGACGGGCGAGATGGCGAAGGTACCATTATTGCAAGGGCCGCATGTAAGGGCTGGTCTTCGCAAGCACATCGTGATATCCAGAATCCGTGCGGAATGGCGTCCATCTCACAAGGCCTAGCCAAACGCAATTCGAGCGTGGTCTGCACGCGGACGGAGGCACGGTAATCACTGGATCTCCAATTGTCGACTGCTCTAATGACTTCTAAAAACAAGGCGCGTGGTGGCTGCACTGCCGCGCAATAGCGAGGCACGACGCCCAACGTCTTGCACGACAGAAAGAGATGAAGAGTAGAGCGACTGTGGAACTCGACAACGGGCAGTAGCAGCATAATGCATAATGGTTAGGAGCCCTCCCACACCTCGCTAACATGCGGGTGTCTGACCTCCTCGTCAATGCCAGCGCCGGAGACAGCCCTTATGCCACCTCCGCGAGCAGTGGCGTGCAGCTTCAGCTCCATCACGCACGCGGGGCTGATACTGAGGGGTTCGAGGTCGAAACTGCGCACCGCCCTCCACAAAAGAAGAGAAGGAGAGACAGGACAAGAATCCGAGTCTATCACGGACAATGCAAGGCATTAGACGTGATAGCTTGTCATTTGCCCACTCTTTGTTTTCCACTCAGAATGTAGATCCACTGAACGAGCACAACCTACAACGGACGGCTCTGAGACGGTCGTGCTCCATGGATGGATCGCCGTGGGACTGAGATTACGGCACGAGAATGAATTGGCCTCTCAGAGACTTTGCCAGGATGGCGTCACCTCCGGGACCCTCGGGCTTGGGATTACGGCAATGGAATTCAGAGAAGAGAGACGAGCAGCGTCGTATCATTCGAATCAAAACGCATTGCGCGGCGCCGCCAACTCCATTCAGGGGTCGACATAATCATTCGGTAGAATACGCACCTTGCCACGGTTCCACTCACGCCAATCAGCGAGAGGAAATTGATACTGGATGTGATCAAACCGCGCATCGAAGCTGCTATCGAGTCTTGGATAGCTTGAGGTCGTCTAGTTTCGTGGAGATCTCGGGAGATGTGAGATTAGCCGCTCAGCTGTTCTGCATACCAGTGTCCGCATCGCGTAGAGACGGTGTCCGGAAGCCATTCGAGTACAGAAACGCCCGGGAAAGAGGTTGAAAGATGCGATGCGCAAGTGCAATGCTGGTGGCTCCCGCGCGAGTTCAAGGGGCCGCGGACGAGGAGCCGAAGTGCCAAACCGTGGGAATATTTGATTGATGTGGCAACTGCCCAGTCAACCACCCCAATATGTCTCTCCTTCGTACCCTGGCTCGTATATTGAAGGTGAGTCTTGGATGCGCGTTTTTCTCGACTGATACGTCTTCGACGGATCCAGGGTCAACAGGAGCCTTACGCAATTGTCACTTAGACTTACGGAAACCTCCATCGCGCTGCGATAAAATTGGCGGCCGTCTCCGACCACCCGAGAAGAGCTCAAGCAACGCCAACTATGAAGCCCCATTATTCTTTGTTATCCGATGCGCGACTTGTCCAAGCGGATCATACTTTATGTGTCTGTCCGGACTCAGCGAGTGCGTTATAGAAACCCTGCTCCGGAGGCTTTCTACGCAAGTTACAATAATACCCTAGCAGATCCCGCAGTTGCGCCGCCCGACCGCTTACGCAACATGGTGGCATGAATGCATGAGCCCTGGGCGCTGAGAACAGGTGCAGATTCAATTGCAGTATCTATGCTGCCGCCCTTGTCATGCGATGAAACGCATCGCCGTATGCTGTGGGGATTGAGCGAAGCGTATCGGGAGGGCATGGAACCGCATTACGATTCTCTGCGAACCTGATATTCACATCGGGTATATTTCGCCGCCGCAAAGTGTATAGGTGAGTACTCGAATCCGTCTTCGGTTGGCTAGTGGGCTCATTCTGCTTGCTTCGTTACGTCCCCACAATTACGCTAGACGAACTGCCTTCGGAATCCGCGAAATGCATCTCCTCGGGGATCTTTTGCTCCGGATCTCTGTTCGACGTTTCTATGGGATAGAATGCTCTTCGCTGGCCGTTATTGAACCCTTTCCATTCGTCGGCTACAACGGTTCGTTGGCGGCGGAACCGACACACGCCAACGTTAGCCCGGGTCGAAGGGGCAATTTCAAGCATTCGTACCACGCGACGCAGATCTTCATCGGAGCTGCTTTCTCCTCCCTCGCAAGATTTCACTGTGGATTGTGATTGAACCCCTGCCATTATCACGACGTGTAATGGAATAATTGAGTAAGTACGTTTTATTATGGCGATCTATACCGCGCTTACGTGACTTCAGGTCCGGAATATGATTGCGACGGGAGACCACTCTGGGTCCTTTCACGGTCATATTCCAGCCAGCGGCATCTTGCCGTTGCCCATCGCGTATCATCCTTAGCTACACTCGCGAACTTCGAACACAAGGGGTAGCCTTCAAGTGGTTCCAAGATCTAGATGTGAGTCTGAGTTCCCTTCTCCGATTTTCCAACATTCATACCCGCACTGATCGGTCTCTACGTCAATGGGATCTATATGTTCCTTGCGACGGAGGCTGATGAACCTCCCTCTTAGCTAAATTTCTCAGTCAAACCACATCGCAGCCAATGATGGCAGATGGGGGTGCGATGAGGCGATTGGCCTGCAACGCATATGGCAAGTTACGTGTTGGGCGGCCTCGATCTGGCGCATCCTGCTGTCGTACAGGGTTGTGCCGTCCCTACGCACTTATGCTAGTGAGTGTTCCCTGTAGATTCAGGGTTCAGGCTGCGCATGTCTAACCAATGTCTTTCATATGCCGAGTTGCGTGCAAACCACGAATGGAACTGTGGCTTTCGCGATTGAGTTTCCTCGAAGTTCGGGCCAGCGTTGCGACACATATAAAGTGCTTGGTTCCCGTCCTGTTCCTCCAGCTCGCAACGTTCACCTTTCTCGAGTCTCAGCCTCAATCGTGTCAACTTTTTGCTCATCAATCGCGAGTAATTTCTCGTCTTACTCACCTTTTCACTCCACCGTTCTCGAGTCCTCCCCGGAACGTCATGGAAGCTCAAGAACTGCAGGTGATTATCTCGCTAACGCTTTCACTGTTGCGCTTCTCATGGCTTCCCCAGCTCATCCAACTTCCCGAAGGTACTGAGGTTCAAGTTCGCCCAGTACCGCTGGCTTTTGCGTACAAGAGGCTAGGCGGACAGTGGACTCCGATAGACTCGGATCCGACGGTGTACGAGCCATTGGTACGTAGCCGTTAGGCGTCCTTATTCGCTGCCTTTCGCATCTTCTGACCTTGCACTTATACGGTTATACCAGCCTGAGTTCGGGGATGAGTTTCCTCTGGGAAGCATTGCCATAGACCCGGAGGGAATTGCATACGTGAAGGGCTTTGCGAGTTGTCCACAGCACCCACAGGGCCCTCCATGCCTCTGTTTGAAGGCTCTGTGCTGGCTACGCGCTGGTCGTGTTGTGAGTATGCTTTTCCCAGTGCAAGCTTCGCATGTCTGACTTGCCTTCAGCGCGCTCCGCATCCTCTTCTGGTTGACATCGCGGCGCCGACGAGGACATCGCCGTGGGCGCCGTGATCCCGGTTCAAGACTTTCAGGCTGATGTCGTGCATGCGGAGCCAGATGATCTCGTGAGTCTCGTCAAGGAAAGTTCTTCTATCCGGGACTCCGAGAAAGTTGATTGTTTGTTGCAGCTGAGCAGGGAGGACGGCCTTGACGGTCATCATCCTGGCCCCTACTTTCCCGCTCCCAGTGACTATGGACAGTCGACGGGAAACCACGACTTCGGTCCCTACGAAGTGAGTGGCGTTGATAGACCTTGCTTCGTAGCACCCGCTGGCTCTGACGAGATCCGTCATGCGTTTAACGCACTACAGATAGCCGACGAGGAGAACATACAACCACCACCTCAGCCAGCACCTGGAATCAATCATGCTGTGGATGTGCGTCTATAACCTTTGGATTGTTTATGTACGGCAGCAACTGACTTGTAATAGAACGATTTGCAAGAGGTTCGCCATGCGGATCTCGGCTCCGATAGCTACACCATATACTTCGGCCAGCAGGGCAACGGCATACTGCGGGCGGCCGTCGATACGTTGGATGACCAGTCGTTCGCCTTCGGACAAGGTACTTCGCTGGGCGTGAAGGCTTCAATCCGATTCAAGTTCAAGTACTGGCAGGTGCGGGAGCTACAACGACCGGTTTGGCTTCGAATAGATACTCATGCGCTATGCAGAACATCCCCGCCCTCGAATCATACATCGACAGGAAGCCGCAGGTGAAAATCCGTCGTGGCGGCAAGCCTGACGGGACCCCGATATCGTCAAAGGCGATGGCTAGGCTCCTCTTTTCCTCGCTTGCGGCAGAAATGGTGAGCTTTCTGCGAACCTTGGGTTGATTGTGAAGGAAGGATGATGCATCGTTGATAGAACACCATGGATGGCTTCGGCTACCCTCTGAGTCATGGCGGTGAGCCTATCAACATTGATGAACTTGTGCTCCTCCGGGTTGAACGCATCAAGTTCGGGACACTCCAACCAGTGTTCGCTCTCAGGCGATGAGTCTGTGTCGAGGAGAGCAGCTACGCATGCGCCCCTGTTTCGGGAGACTGTGTTTCTTGGGATCGCGCACCATACGCCGCGTTTATGCTGGATCATATGCTTCCTGGCCTGTCTTGGACAACTGGATCGTGGATGTCGGCTGAATCGGACTAACAACAATTGTTGACGAGTTTGTAATCGGACTAGTATGGATTTTGTTACTCGATTACAATGTGTTTAGTGTCGCTGTCGCTGCGTGTCTCCGCTACTAAGTAGTGCCTATATGGAGTCGTTTTGATGTTCACCCTCCCTTGCGAAACTGTGGCTTTCATCCCTCCATCGATCCATTTGTTTTGACGAGACGAGCTTGCATGCAAGGCGAGCCTTCGGGTATTGCAGCTTGCAGATGTGTAACTTCAATGCCCCATGTCCATCATGAAGCGATGCATTGCATGCGGCGATCATCGACCGGTCGCGCGGTGTTCTGGGCTGATGAAGCAACTCCACCGATAGTCCTGAAACTGATTGACAACCTTCTAATGCATGTAAGCATGTCGCCAGAGTGGTAAGGACATGCAGTGAGGTTTCGCGGGATAGTAAGGTATACCCGTGGTACTCTATGGACAAGAGCAACAAGCTCACGCCGACCATCACAGCCGAACAACCCGAGACGGGCCGCCTCGTATCGCATCCGCATCCGTCGGCCAGCCACCCCACACGCGGTTCTCCGAGCCTCCACCAATTCGCTTACTTGCCACCAGTCGTGCCGAAGCCCATCGCGGTCTTACACGAGTCATAGATCCACCACTGGAAACCCGTCAGCGTGCCGATCATAAACACTCGCGTCCCGAGGCCCTTAGTCGCGAGCGTCACGATACCAGTCTCGGACGCTATGCGACCAAAAGTCTTGCCCTTGTGCTCGGGCTTGCCCATGAGCGACACGATCGAGTCCGCGGGGTGGGAGACAACGGCACAGATGATACCAGCGATATAGCCGGATGCAAACGTGATCCCGAGCTGCGTCGGCTTGCTGTACGTCTCTTTGGGCGCGGTGAAGACGTGGCGGTAGAAGAGCTCGACGATGTACTCGAAGAAGAGGAACTTCGCCATCGTATACGGGATCTGCGGGGCAAAGAAGTCGTCAACTGCGACCGTCCACCGAGGTTGGAGTATACCAGAGGAAATTAGGACACACCTGGCGCGACCAGAGAGGGACGAGCGAGCCGAAGGGATACCGCGTCTCCGCCCGCAGGCGCGCCATCTCCCTCAGCGCGGCGAACATGGGCACGGGGAACGTCCCAGGGGGAGACGTCTGGATCTTGACCTTGGTCATCTCGAGGGGGCAGAGCGCGATGTCCGCAAAGACCTCGGCCGACGCCGACGCCACGAGCCAAATCGCGGGTTTGTATTTGGCGAACGCCTCCTCCCCTGCGGCGTTCGCGTAGATGTCCTTGAAGGGCTCGTACAGGCCGTACTTGAAGAAGCCTTGGAGAGAGTACCCGACGAACGTCGGGCCAACGCCCTTCAAGAGGGCCCTGGAGCCCTCTTCGGCGACGATGGTTCGGAGAGCGGGCAGGAGACGCTTGTATTTCGCAGGATTTACCTGTGAGGACAAAGCGGAAACGTCAGCATCGTTGCGTACGAGTCATTTCTGGTTCCGTCGGTCCCATCGCACGGGGAGCGCCTTCTCAAAGACTTCTCCGGTCGGACAAAATGTATCATGTTCCCGCAGCACCGCGCGCGCAGGGTGTTGGGCATAGGGTCAGGGGCACAGATATTGTGCGCCGTACAGCGGCGGCCCAACGCTGAACGAAAGAAGACGAATCGAGAGTATGCAGGGACGTACCTGCATGTTGCATTTCGTAACGTCGACGGGAGTCATGCCTGCATGGGTAACACCACATGCAAGAGCACCGGCGAACATGCACCTGACATAATACTTCGCGTCGTGGGGGACGGGTCCAAGGTACCTGATGGTGAACGTGTGAGCGAGTCCACAGGAGGATGGCGACAAAGACGAACCTAGCGTCCCACTTGCCGGAGGGTGCGAGGTGAGCCATGAAGAAGTATACGTACCCGGAGGCGGCAAGTAAGATGTGCGGGAAACGTTAAGGCGCGCCCCTCGGTTTTATAGCCCACCGCTTGTTGGCGCGCCGGGCTCGGAGGCCGTCTATTGGTCGGAGGTTTCAGGAATCGCGTCTAACAAAGAGATTAGCGCATTGCTGAAAGATGTTGTTATTTTTGGGCCGAGTGTGAACGGATGGATAGGCTCCCGTTCTTGCCCTCCCGATATCTGGCCAGTGGTTGTCATACGCCTGCAAAATAGCTTCATAGATCGAGCACGTACAGGCCAGTCCTGATTATGAGAACCAAAGAAGATGCAATGCTCTTCGGGCATGTCGTCTGAGAATCTATGTATGATGTCCACATCTGCGACATGGGGCCATCGAAACCGAGTTCGGGTTAGGTAGCGCGTTCGCCGGGATTCCATCCTTACAGAGCCATCACGAGATGAAGTAGAATCATAACGTATAGTACACAGCTGAGAGCGTCAGGGGTGCAAGTCCGTAGCCGGCGTCGTCTGGAGGATGGTGGTAGAAAGGAAACCGCTGGGCGTCTTCTCGTTGTGCCAGCTGGTCGATGACGCGCACAACCTACCGTTCACGTTCATCCTCCCCCACTGCAATCGACACTCGTGGTCGCCCATGGTCGTCGACCCTAGCGAGAAATGGCGGCATACCGGGCTTCGCGCCCAGCCCGAACGACGAGACCTTCGTCTGGAGTGCCGTGCGTGGGATGATGGCGACCCGCTAGTCGAGAACATTGGTGCATGGTTGGATGCGAAGGCGAGTCCCAGTCGCGGGGATCGGTTCAATGTGGCAGGGATTGCCAATGGGGATCGAGGTTGGGACAAGAGGACGGAACAAGTTCGCGGGCTTCCTGAGGAAGGAAGGGATGGACCTTCGAGTTAAAGCTGTCAGTCAACCAGGCCATTGGGTACGTCCTTTCGCCTTGTAAGCACCTGCTCTCACATTTAACTTCTTTTTCGTAGAAGCTGTCCGAAATACATCAATATCCGTGAGCTCCTCCCTCATCCCCATACGCAGCCCAAAGTTGTACACCGCATGCTAAACATGGATTCCGCCGCTTGCCTGCCAGACAGGATTATCCGGTTCATTCAGGCGACTAATACCGTCTTCCTGAGCTCAACAATACAATACCAGACGGAGGATTCGACGCACTTTCCATCCCACACCGGCATGAACAATCGCGGCGGTCTCCCGGGCTTCGTTCGGGTCTCGCAACGGCGCGTCATTTGCCTTCCCAATTTCTCAAGAAACCGACTGCTGACGCCTCTTGGGAATATCCAGGCCACGCCTCTGGCCGGCCTATCGATCGTTGACTTCGAGACTGGTGACGTCTTGTACATCACCGGCCACGCGCGGACCCTTGTTGGAGACGACGCGAACGCGCTCATGCCGCGGCAGCCTGTGCTGACCACCATCGACCCCACTGGCTACATATTCGTGCGCGGCGCCCTCCCCATCAGACAGGCCCCCGGGAGCGAAGTCATCCGAAGCCCTTATAGCCCACCCGTGAAATACCTCCGCGAAGAAGTGGCCGCGCCGGGCACCGTCTTCTCCTCGCACAACCAGCCCGCGCACATTATCAACGCATCAACTTGTAGAACCTCACTCGCATGACCTCGCGACGATCAGCTTCAAGCTCACGGACGCTAGCGCGCCCCTCAACTTCAATCCCGGTCAGGCAATCGCGCTCGACTTCTCGAGCCTCCTCGGGAAGCCGCAGTACCAGCACATGGCGCCCTTCGCCCCCGCGTCCATCAACGATGACCGCGTCCGGACGTGGACGATCTCGAGCGCGGGCACGAGAGACACCCCACAGCGCACGTTCGAGCTCACGATGCACCAGAAGCGGGGCGGGGTCGTCACAGGCGCGCTCTTCGCGAGCTCGCGCAAGCTGGCCACCCACCATCCGGACCTGCTTGCGAACACGCGGGCATTGGGTATCGAGCCCACCGTCGTTTGCGCGACTGGCTAGTTCGCGCTTCCGCCGAATTGGAGGTGAAGGCGCTGTGGGCCGCGGGCGGAATCGGGGTTACGCCGTTCCTGAGCATGCTCCGCGCGTTGGTCGCGCGCGGCACAGACGCACAGGTGGATATCGTGCTAGTTCTGTCGATTCTCGAGCCTGCCATTATGCTGCAGCTGCTGAGGAACGTGCTCGGCGACGCGCTACCGCTTGGAGTCCGCATCCAGCTCGACATGTCCATAGGTACTAAGGTCGAGGACATCGTCACTGCGTACGGCCCTGCGGTGTCCGCGGCATGGCATAGAGGTCGGATCCCGGCGACGTACTGGGACGAGTTTGCGCATGGTCGGGACGAGTTTGGGCGCGAGCCTGGAGGGTTCGGGGACGCGACGGTCGAGGGCGCGAGGAGGGAAGATCTACTGGATGACCGGATACAGCGAGAGGGTTTCGCGTACTGAGCCCTGGAGCGTGTCGGCTCGTGCATGCCTCCTGGCCTCCATGAGGTAGGTAGCGCCCTGTATCTCCTTGCAGCAAGGTTGCGCTTTTGCTGATGTAATGGTTATGCACTCGGTGCACTACCCCTCGCCATCTTACCTTTCCTCACCTTGATCTTTGCATCTACGTCCCTGTCCCATCCACTTGCAGACTCTGCCCACCACTCCAACTCGAATCCTCGTTTCGTTTGAACACCATGCGGCCAGACGTCCCTGCTGAGATTACCGATCGGATCATCGATAATGTCGCAGAGTGTTCTCCCGAGTCCCTTCCCAGCTGTGCCCTGGTATGTCACGCTTGTCATCCCCGACCAATACACCACATCTACCGCATCTTCCGCACTCCCTCAATCACGACAGTCGGCGGGCTTCGCACCTTTGCGGACATTATCAAGAAGAACGCTCGCCTTGGCTCACTCGCCACGTCTCTTGAGGTGGCTCCCAATCCAGCCTTCAACATAGGATTCACAACATATATACCATTCCACCATTTATCATCCCGCGCGCTCCCAAACGTCTGCCGTCTGGCCTTAGCAGAGACCTTGCGATGGGCTGACTATCCGTGGCCATATCGGAAGATCATATCCGGCCCACTCTTCGACACTATAACTGCACTTGCAATTGATCTTTCGTGCCATGTCAGCTCGGTCTGCGACCTCTTCCGTATTGTACGATCGTTCAAGAATGTCAAAGACGTGCGTCTTATTTACCCGAAATGTGTTCCCGTCGGCTGGATTGCGAAGCAACCCCGAATCCCTCTGTGGGGTAAAGCGCTTTCGTTCAAGCTCCAAAATCTCGAGGTTTCGGTGAGGAACGCTCATCAAAGCTACTCGGATTATCTGCTGAGTTTGCTTTCCTCTGACAGCTCGCGGTTCACAAACCTGTCTTGGAGGTGTTTGGTCATTCAGTTGTTAATCTTTCGGTCATTTGTCCTGAACTGTCCACGGTATCGAGTGCGTCATTAAGTTGCAGTTAAAACTAGGCTCCTTCAACTAATCAGGTGCCTTTTGTTCAATTAGCCGCCATGCTCAGAGACGAGCAACTTACGTTTCAGTGCTCGCTGACGTTGCTACAGACAGTGAAAATCATAGTACCCACGGAGAGAAGTCGCCCAACCGACTATAGCGAGCTGGAAAAACTGCCAGGTGTTTTACTCGCCTCCTTAACCAAAGCAGATGTTCCATTTTCTCTGCTCTTTATGCAGTCACGGTGCGAGCAACACAATGTAGCCGAGTTCAGGATAGAGGGACCCACCATGGTTGCCGTCCAACGGAGGATCCAGCGGTTAGTGGGGGCTCGGATCAATGTATCAGAGTGCATGGAGTGCAGTCAGCGGTGAGTGATATTCAGGGTACGGTTAGTTAGGTTCTGTCTGACGCCACGTCATCCGCGTACAGTTGCTGGTGCGAGTGGGGGCCCTCCTCGGAGCACTGCGATGTCCTGTTCGAGGACACGACCCCCTCTGGCATCGCGCGGCACCTGCGACAGTACCACGGCGTCGCGGTGACGGACAACCGCACGCGGGGTGTGTGCGCGTGGGGTGGGCACTGCGGCAAGGACATGTTCCCATCCAGCTTCGGGAAGCACATCGCGGAGTTCCACGTGCGCAACATGGTGAAGCAGTGCCCATACTGCGGTGCCGGCTTTACGCGCACGGACTCACTCTTGCGGCACATCAAGGTGTTCTGCCCACGCAACACCAGCGGGGGCGTCGGCAAAACTCCTCATGTTCAGTTTTGCGGCTGACTGGGTCAGGGCTCGGGATGGGGGGCTTGTCGCTCGATTCCGTGGCTAGCTGGGCCGGCTCGGTGCTTACTGTACGTGTCCGACTCCTATCTCATGGCTGGGGGCTGGTCCGTCCTATTCTTGAGTGTTTGGGGCTTGTGGCTCACTGATTGATGGTTTCTGTTTCAGGCTCGTCCGATGGCTGCGAAGCTCGGTGCTCTCGGATCCTCCTCGCTCTTCTTGTCCGCCACTCTTCCGCTCTAAAATACCAAAACTTGGTTTGCCTGGCCCCGCAACGGCGTAAGCTGTCTCTATATTTATCCTGCCTTTAGCCTTAGCCTCCCTGTCTTCCCCTCCCTAATCCCCCTCCTTGCTCCTACGTCGGTTGAAATCCCCTCTCCCCGGCCGGCAGTACTGTATAGTATACGATAGGATCCTGGATATCCCCTTCTGGTTCTCTCCTTCGTGCGTTGAAGGGAGGGGGCATGGTGGCCTGACACGGGTGGTGGCTTCTCGAGGACGCCACACGCACAACAGTCTTTCATTTTGCAGTGCCTTGCAGATGCGTCCTGTACTTCTACATGCATAGTCGTCATCGTGCAGTAGTGGCGCAATGTAAGTTTATGGGACTAGACGAAGAAATGCGCACGAGGCAAACAAACATCGGCTCAGATACAAAGAGACGCATGGAATGCTCTGGTGCCTTGTGTTGCACCCCTCGCGACTCGGATGGGGATTACGACAAGGAACACCGCTGCGGACATTCAGCCACACACATACACTATGTCCGCCGACCTCGAAGCCCGTCCGTACTCGCCGTGGGTGATGTCGTTTGTCAAGGTGCTGGCTCCGAGACCAGCATAAGCCTTGCCAGTGTTCCATGTTTAGGCCGATCGGACACACCAGGTGAAATATTCCGGAGTGCGTTGGTCTCGCTCGAAGCCGCCCTCTCCAGATGGTATGCGAAACTTATCATGGTGACAATGAACCGACTCGGACGGAAGACGAATCCCACTGGCAAAGCATGTATTCGCCCGCGCGAGCCTGAGGCTTCCCGGGCGGTGCGACGACCAAGGAGCGTTGTCGGGGGTACTCGTACTATAATATTACGAGCGTTGATATCGTTTGAATCAGAGTCTGATGAGTTTGGGGTTCGGGAGGCCAAAGGTGGGACAGCATGAGAAGCCGCGGCACGGGCCACTGGCAACCCGTGGATTTCGCGGTCCGAGTCGGGAGTTGTCGTAGTGCCATTCTGTAAGGTAATGAGGTGACGGTGGAGAGCTTGAAAACCGAGAGGGAAGTTGAGCGGAAAAGCCACGCCAACCCACCGAGACGTATGGGAACCCTATAGTATATGCTTACTTCCACTTGTGCTTGACGTCGCGATGCCCGCCTGAAATCAGCTTCAAGCATACGTACAGTACGCGACGTCTATTGCCCTATGCAACCCTCACATACACTGTATCGGAATTTGCGCATTCATGGTTCGGGTACTGAGGGCTCAAAATATTCCTGTGTCCGCATGTCGCCCGGGTGGCAAAGGCATGCAATTGGGTTTCGCGGGATAATAGGGTATGTCCGTGGTACTCTATGGACAAGAACGAACAAGCGAGCGTCGACCACAACAGAAGCCCAACCCCAAACGGGACCACCCCTTCCCCCCTTCTCCCCCTCCTCTCCCTCCTCCACATAGCCGCTTACTTCCCGCCCGTCGTGCCCATGCCCATCGCCGTCTTGAACGAATCATAAATCCACCACTGGAAGCCCGTCAACGTGCCAATCATCAGCACCCTCGTCCCCAAGCCCTTCGTCGCGAGGCTGACGATGCCCGCCTCGCCCGCGATCTGGCCGAGCGCCTTGCCCTTGTGCTCGGGCTTGCCCATGAGCGACACGAGCGAGTCCGCGGGGTGCGACACGACGGCGCACACGACGCCCGCGAGGTAGCCCGAGGCGAAGGTGACGCCGAGCTGCGTCGTCTTGCCGTACGACTCCTTGGGCGCGGTGAAGACGTGCCGGTAGAACAGGCCCACGATGTACTCGAAGAAGAAGAACTTCGCCATCGTGTACGGGATCTGCATGCAACATACGACGTACAGCGCGACGCTCGTCAGTCAGTAGTGCCGTGTGAGTTGGCGGGTGAAGAAGACAGGACGCACCTGGCGCGACCAGAGGGGCACGAGCGAGCCGAACGGGTAGCGCGTCTCCGCGCGGAGACGGCCCATCTCGCGGAGCGCGGCGAACATGGGGACCGGGAACGTCCCCGCGGGCGCCGTCTGGATCTTGACCTTGGTCATCTCGAGCGGGCACAACGCGATGTCCGCGAAGACCTCCGCCGACGCTGAACCCGCCAACCAGATAGCAGGCTTGTACTTGGCGGACGCCTCCTCCCCCGCGAGGTTCATGTAGAAGTCCTTGAAGACCTCGTAGAGGCCGTACTTGAAGAGCCCTTGGAGGGAGTAGCCGACGAAGGTCGGGCCGACGCCTTTCCAGAGGCCCGTGGAGCCCTCCTCGGCGATGAGCGTGCGCAGGCCGGGCACGAGGCCTTTGTATTTCGCGGGGTTCACCTAAGGCGAAGGGGGAGGAAGAGGGTTAGCGTCTCTTTCGTCTGCGTCGGGGGGAGGCGGATAGGCGGATAGGCCGGACCGAGCGGCACGCTGGCGTCCGACGGTCCGCTCCCGTCGGACACCGCCACGTTTTTGGTGGGAGCACCTCGCGAACGTGCGCGACAAATCAACATGCCAACAGAACGCCAGCGCACAGCGTGCCGGAGGGCGTAGGAAGGTAGTTTGCGACGAAGCGAAGGAAGACAGAAGGGGTATCTAAAGCGTGGAGATGTCGAACGGGTCGCAAAGAGATGATTGTCGGGGGGGCGCGAAGCCGTCATTGAAATGCGCCTCAGCGCAACCCGGTAGCGCAGAAACGGGGGATGTGGGCAGCGAAGTATACAACGCGAATGAGGGGGGGCGAGATTTGCGGGAGGAATGGCGGAACAAGAAGGGAGCGACGGAATGGCTGCAGATAAGACCACATACCTGCATGTTACATTTTGTGACGTCCAGAGGCGTAATACCGGCGTGGGTGAAACCGCACGCAAGGACACCACCAAGCATACACTTGGCATAGTAGCTCGCATCGTGGGGGACGGGGCCAAGATACCTGCAAGCTAGCGAGTGAGCGGGTTATCTTGGAGGGCGGTGACACGTCGACATGGAACGAACCTGGCGTCCCACTTTCCTGTTGGCGCAAGGTGAGCCATTTGGGGGGTATTATCTAGAGGTCGTAAGGGGATAATATATAAAGGTCTATGTGGCTTGACTGGATGGCCTGTCCGAGTCGAAGCGGAAGGGCGCTGGGCGGGTGGTGGTGAGGGAAGAAGGAGGACCGGGAGTGATGCCGCCCGTCCGCGGAACTGCCGTATAAATTTTGGCTACGGTACTCCTCGGCCTCCGTTTCCGGCCTCTGCCGATGGCTCCTCCGCCAATCGCCCTCGTTCAGTTCACCCACCTCGTCCCCCGCGAATCGGTATTTTCGGCCGTGCGGAACTTCCTGGTGCTCCACCGGTACATAGAGATACACGTATGTGTGCATGTTTCTTCGTGTTGTATAAGGACCGCGGCCACCATGTCAGTCCCTGGCCGAGAAGGTGCTAGGTTCGGAAATGGATCTGTCTTTACCCGTTTGTAATCACGGGTCGCCTTACTCACTTTCCTCAGCGTTCCCCCTGCCGCCCCTCGTGAATTCGACTATTAGACCACCATGCTGAGACCTGTTGCATACACCCATCTCCTCCCCTCCCCGCCTGGCCGCACTGCACCTCCACTTGTCTCGCATTCGCTGGTTTCACACCGACGATGGCGCCTGTAGCCCTTGCCGTACTCTCCGAGTCATCATCGGCTGTTCCATCTTCAACAACTACCCCCAAGCCCGCCCTCAAAATGAACGGCACTCATCCGACGGACTTCCCTCTCATACCAGCTACCGCTTCCTCTTCTCGCCCGCAAGAAGTACACGATGTCCCACTTCGAGAAGTCTTCGCGTTCGACTCCATAGAGGATGCTATAGAAGCTTTCGGACGAGGAGAGTTCATTGTCGTGATGGACGACGAAGGGCGAGAGAACGAGGGGGACCTCATCATCGCGGCCAGCGCCGTCTCGACACAGAAAATGGCCTGGCTCATCAAACATTCGAGGTATGTCTCTCGAGTTCATTCCATGTCTTTTCCGCCATTCCCCCGGGACTCTCCCATCGCACCCGTTCGTCCCCCCTCTGCATGCTGTTTTGGATGTGGCAAAATGTTGGCACCACCTCAACAGGATGCCGGAGGGCTCTATCCTCGCCCGATGGCCTTGGCACAGGAGTGCACCTTCATCGGGCTGAAGTGGGAGTTTTTACAAGTCGAGTCCCCCAGCGCGGACAGAGATACCCAACGCGTGCTCCCTGCACCGAGGACCGCGGCCCTGCCGCGACCGCAGAGGATGTTTTCCGGTTGCGAGTCAGCAGACTCTTCTCGTCCGATACCGTGCACCGCGCCTACGTAGGCGATGGATCGAGAAAGAAGACACTTTCTTCTCTTACCCCCAGCGCGCTGCCCATAGATGAGATGCATCGCGAGCCACACTCCGAGCGGGTAACGGAGTCGAGCAGTACACACCCGGGGCACTCCGAATGGAAGAATGGAAAAGCGTCTGCAGATTCGAACGGCCCGCTCCTCGACCTTGCAATGTATCCCAACGCTCACCCTGCCCCCCCTCCTCCCAGCGGATACATCTGCGTCTCGCTCCCAGCCACGCGCCTCTCCGAGCTCCAAATCCCCATGATGGTGCCGACGAACGAAGACCGGCACCGCACCGCGTACACCGTCACCGTCGACTACAAGCACGGCACCACGACCGGCATCTCCGCGCACGACCGCGCGCTGACCGTCCGCGCTCTCGCCCACCCTTCCTCCCCTGCACACGCGTTCTCGCGCCCGGGCCACATGGTGCCCCTGCGCGCGCGCGAGGGCGGGGTGCTGACGAGGAGGGGGCATACGGAGAGCGCGCTGGACTTGTGCGAGGCGGCGGGGCTGCCGCGCGCGGGGGTGCTGTGCGAGCTCGTGGAGGACGACGACGAGGGGAGCATGATGCGCAGGGACGGGTGTAGAAGGTTTGCGGATAGGTGGGGGTTGAAGATGGTCAGTGTGGAGCAGCTCGTGCGTTGGCGCGAGGCGAAGGAGGCGAAGGCGCAAGGACAAGGACAGATGGAGGCATAGAGCAGAAAGGAGGGGTGCGAAGATGGGCAGTGTGTAAGACAGTGTATTTCTCGGCTTCTTGGATTAACTGCAGCGGTGCGAGCCGTTGTCCCCTCCCCTCTCACCAGTCTTTCGTGCGGTCAAGTGTGGCACGGCGCTGTGCTGTTCCTGCGAGAGGACTTCAGCGGCCAACCGTTGCGTGCACTTCCGGCTCGCTTTCCAGTAACGACCTGAGCTCATCGGTGGCTCATGTGATGAGAAGCAGGAGGGCGCTCGTATGTCTCGATCGTTGCTTCCGTTCGCACAGCCAGGGAGTGGTTATGGCCCTAATGTATGCGGTGAGTCTCGGTTCTCTCATCTGCGAACGAACACTGCGCAAGTCCTGTAATTAACAACCCAGGTCCTCCCACTGATCAACGGCTAGAAGCTGTGCGAGCGTGAGCCGCCACGACGCGTCCCGACGCGGCATGCATATATGCTGGTGTGTCTTCGCCGTCCTTCGCCGGCCAAGGTAAGTCGTCATCGGATCGGCATGAAATCGTTAACCGTCTCACCTACTATTTCACTTCTCTAGCTCCTCAAGGTTTCCGTGTTTCGGCAGGATGCCGGCAAGTCAAGAGTCGTTAGGCGTGCAAGGTCTCCGAAGAATGCGACCATTTACTGCGTCCAGTGCTCCTACAAGTGTCCGGGGGCCGAGTGCAAGTATATTAGCTGTACACTCGAATGCGCTACAGTTCCGTCCCACAATTCATCCGAGTCTTCTACGTTTCTTTGGTCGTTGTTGCGCCTCGCCTCCGAGATGTTCTCGCGACTCACTATGATGTTCCTCCAGCTAGCTCTCGCGATCGGGTCTGTGACTGCCTCGACTATCCGCACCGGGACTTCTACTGCTTCAGCGTCGCTTGCAACCGCGACATTAGACAACGCCCAAGTAATCGGCATCGCGTTCGCAGAACCTCCGTAAGGCCACTCACCCTCGATATTCATTCGTTCTCTTCTCCTTATCCGGGCAGAGTCGGCGACCTCCACCTCCGCTTGCCCGTCCCCATTGCGGGTTACAGCGGGACGGGACGATCGACGCGACCCAGTGCATCCAGCTGATCCCGCCGATCCGCGAGGACATGCCCGCGGAGATCCTCAAAGACTTTTTGGCGGTCGTTGGCGGGTTGTCTCTGGAGAGCCCGAGTCTCCTAAGCGAAGACTGTGCGTATACATGTGTGACGCCGTGTCAAGGTCGTGGCTGACGGGGTTAGGCTTGACGGTCAATGTGCAGGTCCCTACTGGGGCGAAGGCTGGGGACAGGCTCCCTGTCATTACCGTACGTACCTGCATATTCCTTAACAAACTGTTTGACTATGTCCCTGACTTTTCCATAGTTCATTTTTGGCGGAGGCTTCGTCCTCGGCTCGAACGAACAGTACGTACCTACAACGCCGCGAAGTATGGTGCGAGACTTATCGATGGCATTTTTACAGAATGCCTGGTGATGCAATCGTAGCGAGGTCGGTGGAGATGGGCCGAGCCGTCATTTGGGTCGTGATGAACTACCGCCTCAACGCCTTCGGATTCCTCGGCGGGAAGGAAATCTGAGTCAAGGAAGCGGGCGTTGGCGACCTCGGCGTCCACGATCGTAAGCGTACTCCTCTCGTGCTCCCTTGTCTGCCTGCTCAAACATCCTCGTGTATGTAGAATGCGAAGCCCTCCGCTGGATCCAGAAGAACATCGCCGCGTTCGGCGGCGACCCCAACAAAGTTTAAGTTACGCTCTGGGGCCCCTCCGCCGGCGCGATCTCGTCCGCCCTGCACATGCTCAATAAAAAATTTTTTAATATATTATCTCACCAACCGCGGCGACCCCAAGGGCCTCTTTCACGGGGCGATCATGAGCGCCGGCTCGCCCCTCCTGACAGGCGGCATCGAGGGGCTCCAGCCGTCCTACGACCAGATCGTCGACGCCGCCGGGTGGCGGACGTGCTGTTCATCACTGGCGACGCCCTCGACGACGGAACGCTCTTCATCACTGGCAGCTGGAACGTCACGTACGTTGCGCCTTTACCTCACGTATTTCGTTGCTATTGCCGACCCAGTGCATTTGCGTTCTCGATTTGTAGGACGGAGCGGGGGCTCTGTGACTACGTCCACGAGCTCTCCCCCCGGACGCCGCCAGCCACCGTCGAGCTGCTCTTCTTGCTCTACCCCGCCGACCCTGCTGTGGGCTCCCCATTTTTGACTGGGGACGCGAACCGGCTCGCACCAATGTACAAGCGCGCGGCTGCCTTCCAGGGCGACGTCATCTTCCAAGCGCCGCGTCGGCTCTTCCTGGACAAGCGTCCGTCGGAGCAGCTTACCTGGTCTTACGGTGCGTCCATTCTCCCCATCGCCCCATGCTTGTTCAGTGCTAACAGCACGTTACAACGGTTCTCATCAGTAGTCGGCCGGACGGGCAACTCGCCCGGGTTCGACTTCGCGCGCGGGAGCGACCTCATCTCCGCGTTCTGGGGGCGACCATCGCGGGCTATATCGTCCAGTTCGTCGCTACCCAAGACCCCAACAGAAAGGATGCGAACGGCACCGCTTCAGAGCGTACAATCTGCTGGCCCAGATACGACACTCAGGAGCGGCGAGTCATGGGGATCCTTGACGATGGACTGGAGGTCGGGAACGACACCACTCCGCCTCGAGCCAATTGCGAACCTTACGGCACTCACGCTTGCGTTCCCTCTCTGAATATCCCATATCATGGTGCGGGAGCAGAAGAAAGAGCATTGGCGACACGATTTTCCAATCCGTGATGGTTCCTCGGTCCGCATATGGCCTTCCGTCTCTTCATTTCTACAATGCAACGATACCAATGACGCTCAGACGCCTCCTTTCCCATATATTTCAGTTTCATGAGACTTGGCGTTCAGTATAGCCACTTCCAAATACGGCACGGGGGCCCACATGTACAGTAGTTACGTAATCTAGCCTAGACTGACTCGTGGCACTCTCAGTCCCCGTCGCGCCGTACAGACTTTCCAGAGTGCTTTCTTGAGCATCTTACTGTGTAGGCGTAACAACGGATTCACCTCACATACGCAGTCTAGTTGAACAAGGGAACGATAAATGGTAAGTGCCAATTGCTACTGTCTCATGACAGACGACACGAGTCATCACCCACCAGACAGGGACTTCTTGAGAGACCCGCTGAAGAGGCTTCCTTAGAGGTACGTGGTACGGGGGTCACATATGGGGCATATCTGGCCAATTCTTCAGTCTGCGGGGTCAAAAGTTCTGGGTGAGGGTGGAACCTACTTCCCGCTTCAAACTGCGGCGAACTGCTCCATATCTCGAGTTGTCACTGGTGTCTCTGGTGAGTCATATATAGATGATCCTTGCCTTTCCCTTCAATGCGTCACGAGGCCGGGACTCTCATTAGGAAGAAGTCCTCAGTCTCATGGTCGAGCTTCCTGCCTCGTGGACACCAGGAGGTAACCGACCGTCAATTACCGCAGCTACAGTACTACTATATCTCTTTGACGGTTTCTCTTCGAGGTATTCACTCTTTCTCTCAACTCTTCGCAGACAGAACGACAATATTCATGGATCACAAAGCGGAAGTCGTCGCTGACGTTCAGCATGCCATCGACGGCATGAACAATATTGTTATGTCTCTCCAATGCGATACACCGTTATCCTCCGACATCATCGCCGTCAACTATTCTGGCTCAACCGTCAACGAGTTCCTGGGGTTCAGTCAGACTGTCGTGGAGGTATGTTCTCTCAATTGATCAGCTTAGCCGTTCTACTCGCCATCTGATTTGACCTTACGTTCAGAGTCTTCGGTCCGCCTCCGCGACGTCCTCAAACTGGCTCGCACAGACGGGAGACAATATGTCCCGTAACTTATACGAGAAACGCCGCATCGAAAGCACTATCCGTGACACGTCCATCGAACTGGAGCAGACGCACGAGCACACCCGAACCATCGAGGCTCACATCCGTACCCTTGAAGAGGACATACAACGGGAGCATGCGAACCTCGAGTCCGCTCAGCATGCCCTTCACCACGCCAAAGACGAGCTGGCCAAGCACGAGAACGCGCGCAACAGCATGCGCATTGCGGTACGTTCGGGTCTAGCTTCAACCTACGACTCTCATCCGAATCGCTCTCCAGTCCATTGCGACATTCTTCATCCCCATCGTTCCCCTCATCCTGATGACGATCGATGCAACCGCGATGCAAGCAGCCTCCGAAGAGCACCAGCGCACGATCTGGTCCATCGAAGGCCAGCTCTCGTCCTCGAACTCCCAGCTCGACGCACGGCGCAACGACCTCGCCCGCGAGCGCGGCGAAAGCGACCGGCTTTCGTCCAGGATCTCGCAGCTCAGGCAAGAGGCGGACGGGCTCGCTGCTGAGGCACGCAAGCTGGAGGCCGCCCGCGCGAGCCTGGCGGACCTCTCGGTGCGCATCAACGACTGTCTGCACACCGTCAACGGCGCTCTGAGCAGCTCGACGGCGATCGCGACGATGGGCTCGATGCGCAACGTTGTCTTGGGCATCAAGGGCGTCGCTGGGGCCCTGGGTTCCGACGAGATGTTCGCAGGTCCGCTCGCGCAGTTGAACGACGCGGCCCTCGGTACTCTAGACCGTCGCGTGGCAGCTATCAAGCGTCACAGGCTCACTGTGTAGTGCCCCAATCGGAAGTCCTCAGTAGTCTGCGCCTACGTCTCGGGTGTATCTTCTTACGAGTATGGTAGTCTTGATCTTCCCGTGTATCCCAAGTGATTGAACCTAATACAGTGGCAGCTGGGCGCAGCTGAACATGCGGCTTCGGGGAGGTATATGCTATTCTTGCACCCCACTCCCGGGGCTACCGTAGCACTCGAAGACCTAGTCCTGAGTTCGGCTCGAGGCGATCTGCAAGACGTTCCATTCTACCCCGACACGGAGATGAGTGCTGCAGCACGGTTTCTCGACCGCAGAAGCTGTGAGTGGCAGAACCTTATACAACGCTCATCTGTGTTCAGTGCTCACCAGTCCATCCTGCAGGCAGCCTCGAAGCAGATTGCCCCACAGCAACACTGCCTCATGCCCCAGTCTTCTAGCACTCAATCGCTCCACCGCAACACTACAATAGCCTGCGCCATGTCCGCTCGTCCCCGCATTCCCACCGTACTTCAGTCCATCGCACCATGCCTGAACCTGTGGACGTCGCGCAATCTGTGGAAGAATTCGACAATCGCGTCGCTGAGACTCAGTCGGGAGCCTCTGAAGTTCAAGACTTCGCGCTCAGGTACATTTAATCCCTAGTATCTCGTCTGCTCCACTGACCTGATGAGTGCAGAACGTCGTATGCGTTCCCGTCTGCCGATGTCCTTGTACCTGCCCCCATGGCTGTGTCGATTCTCGGTATGTCCATCCTCGTGCATGTCTATGTATCGCGCTCCCTAACGCCTCCGCCCTCATAACACCAGGCCAGCTCACGATAGTCGCGACCGCGACCGACTTCAAGCTCGTCGAGCCAAAGGAAGGCTTCAAGCACGTCCGCTACCCGGACAGCTTCCGCGCGACGATCACGCAACTCGTCAACTCTGGCGCGCTCGCGCTGAACAAGTCCTTCGTCAACTTCGATGAGATCAACAAGCGCTGTGCGGCCGTGCGCCCAGGCGTGAACAACATCGTGCAGCTGCTCGTGGGTCACGAGGACAACACCCCCGCGCAGAACGACAAGGCCATCGAACGTCATCTTCCGGACCAGATCGAGTCGCTGAGTAGGACTATCGAGGCGTGCTTGGCGAAGGCGAAGGAGACGGACCAGACGTTCAATGACCTCCTGGCACTCACGATGGAGATACACGAGTCGTGCGCGGCTACCCAGGGTGCGTTTAAAACGACTTATAAAGTAGAAATTATCTCGTTAATGATTCCGTCCTGTTAGGTGAAAACGAAAGTCAGGTTCGGGAGGCGGACCTCCGTAAGGCGTACCTGGAGAAGGAAGAGGAAGCCACCCAAGAGATGAAGCGTATCGGACAGGAGGCGCTTGAGAAGGCGCGCGAGGAGTTCACGAGTGCGCAGGAGAAGTTCAACAACGCGGCCAACTCCATGCCTGGAGGTAAGGCGCTGTCTAACTCGACGCGGACTGTGCTCATAATATATGCCACGTTGCAGGCTGGGAGCTTACTGGGCTCGGTGCTTTGGATACACTTTCGGTGCGTTGTCGGGGGGATTTCGCTGTGGCGTAAAATTCATACTAACGCACCCCAGAACGTGGCCAACGTGTTAACTTTGGGTCTCTTCAAAGCCGGAAAGCACGTCTTCTCATCCGCAGTATCAGCCTCGAGGACTCCAGCGACCCCAACGGTTCAACCTAGCCCGCCTGTCGACCTATCCGACGTAAACGATCCCGGATACCAGCGGGCATCCGCTCTGCGCACGGAGGCTGAGAGCCTCCACGTTCTCCTTACAGCCGGACCCGACGGACGCCTCGACTGGAATGCGATCAAGTCCCACCAGTCCGGCGGATGCATGGATATCAAAGTCCGATGCGACCAGGTAATGAAGAGTCTGCGTGTCAACAATCGCCATGCCGGTCGCGCCACCCACACCGCCAATGGACTCGCCAGAAGAGGGAAAGACGTGCGTTGCCGTCCAGAGATACGGCACGTTCCTATATCGCGTCGCTTATGTATCGCGTCTTCTTGCAGCTTGCAAGCAGACTGAGCTCGATCGTGCCGCCGGGTAGCCCGAGAACTGTCGAACAGCTCACCAAAGAGGTCTCTGCGTGGCGCGAGGAGGTTGTCGCGTTCGCGTGCGAGGCGGACCTCAAGCTCGGCTCGTCGCTCCTCAGCTCGAACGCCTTCCTCCCAGATCCGAACTTCGAGTCTGGCGGCGGGAAGGCGGAGCTGAGGGTGCGGAGCGCGCAATACCGTCTCGCGGCTACTCAGGCGCAACTCAATGCGAGTAGGGAGAGCTCGAAGGCGGCGTCGGACAAGCTCATGGAGGTCAACGGCCAATTGGGCGACATCATGGCACAACTAGCGAAGATAGATGTCCAACAGCAGAATGCGAGTGTTATCTCCGTTCATCATCCTTGTGCACACGGGGCTACGCTAACCAATTGAATACAGTGGGAAGAGATCACGGAGATTCTCCGGAAGGCCATTCATTTCCTGTGCGAGCTCAAGACGTATCTCAACAACCTCGTCCATTTCTTCAACGCTGTGCATAACCTCGTCTCCGTGACTTTGAAAGAGGCCGCAGACCAGTTTATCACCATTGTCAAGAATACGGCTGCTATCGAGGACAAGCCGGGCGGACCAGGAGTAAAGCAGATCGACGGGGTCACGTTGGATGCATGGGCCCGACAGGTAAGTATGACATTCGCTCCAACTTTCCTGTTAACGTTAATCTTGAGCCATGCTCGGCGCAGGCTATATACAATCATGCATTGTCCGCTGCGAAGATCAGTAAAGTGGTAGAGAACATCAGCGATGTAAGTGACCCGTATCATTACTTGGACCAGCAGAGCCGCTTACGGGAGTTTATACGCAGATGTATGTGACTTTGTACGACCGTAACGTCCATCCTGGCGTGAACATGCTTCTCGGGATGGGCAAACTCATCGGCTCCAACGACCGCGAGGCGGTTGCTGCGGCTGGAAAAGAGATCCAGGACTGGGCCCAAGGCGCAAGCGACGGTATCGTCCACCTAATTGCCGAAGTAAGTTTCATCGAAATTTATATCCGAGTGCTGGCCATGACAACTTCTATTTAGCGGACCCATGCGAATGAGCAAGACATCCAAAAGCGCATGCGTGACCTCGAAAAGTCTCTCGGTGGAATCTTGCCACAATCATCGTCGAGGATCGAGGAGATTGTTCACGACGTCGAGCAGATGCAAGTGCAGGAGGCAGCGAGAGCGATTGCAGTTGCGGCCGATGCGAACCCGGTGTATGGAAGTGGCGGTGAGGTAGATTCCGGGCGCAGAAAGAAAGTCTCCAAGAAGGTGTTTGTCTAGAGCCTTCGGCCCCAGGCAACTCGTTGCGACTCCGAACTTGTCGATCGTCCTGTGTGGCCTCAGCTGTTTCCGTTTCAGTGAGACTCGTCTAGGGTACAATTTACTTTTCGGAATGATCGTATTTCTGGGGCGTAAATGTTGAGATGCCGTGCTGATGCTGCTCGTTCAGCCCTTCTGCCATGATGATGCTCTGCGTGCACGTCCGACCCAAATCGGGGTTCCAATGATACTGTGCATCAGCAAAAGTGTCCCCGGCTGGTAACCCACTTGTCTGCGTAGACCGTGCTCACCAGCCTTGCCAGATTCACCTGTACAGGTGACCGTCCGACCTGCGCATATCGTTGATCTCTTGATATGCAAGGTTCACCAGCACGGCCGATGGCGACCAGGCTGGTGAAGCTGGCGATTGCTGACCTGTACGACCGTTGCCATTAAGCGATCCTCATTTTTGGGTCAAATATCGGACAGTTTTTCGGGGTCCCAGGGGTTCGCACCGGATAATATGGATAAAATGCAAATATACAGTGGCCGCCAAAAATAATGGAACACCCGTCCCGGCGGCTTTGTCCCTCCTCCTGTGGCCTGACTACATGTCTGTATGGCCGCACCTGTATGTTAATATATACGTTATGAGCTGTGGTACATGTCAGCGACAATTTTGACGGCACGCGCAGGATGCGCGAGGGCATGAGGGTGCCGCGATCGTGAGAAGGCCTTAGCGCCCATCGTTGGTTCAGCCCGTCGTCGCGATTCTTTCCTCCATACCACAACTTAACGAATCCCAATTGCTAAACGACTTTCACACTTACCTTTTCAATCCCTTAGTCTGTCTATTAAACACTATGAATATTCGCACCCAGACAAATGAGCTCGTATTCTCGCTCTTCGCGACTGTCGTTTCGGCAAGCTGGTGTCCTCTCGAAAAACCGGCTCTGTCCTCGGACTCCCCCGCACCACGGTCTATCGAAACTGGAAAGCAGTTACCCTGATGGGTGACTGTTATGCCTACAAGCCGCGGCCCGGCCGCCCTCGCAAGTTCTCTGAGCGTGATGCTCGACATGCGGAGATTGCCCTCGCTAACGGCTCTGCTTGCGATGCAACGGGCGTCCAGCGACAGCTATTCCCCTATGTTTCGTCCCGAAATGTTCAGCGACGCATTGAAGACATCGGACTGCATGGGTGTGTGCGACAAAAGAAGCCGTACCTTTCCCCACTGAACGTCAAACAGCGAAAGGTTTTCGTCGCTAGAATGGG
>BACB01004713.1:0-12926 GCA_000338015.2 Ganoderma multipileum BCRC 37180
TACAGATCCCGCCTCGTGAAGGCCTGGTTTGATAAACATCACGTCCTTCTCCTCCCTTGGCCCTCCTCATCTCCTGACCTCAACATCATTGAGCATGTCTGGGAAGAGCTCGATCGCCATCTTCACCACCGCCCGTGGCTTCCCCGCAATTTGAATGAGTTATGGATTGTGCTGCAGGAGAAATGGTATGCACTGGATACTGAGTTCATTCGGAAACTTTATGATTCCATTCCAGATAGGATAGCAGCTGTGAAGCATGTCCATGGACTGTATACACGTTACTAACTGTCATTTCGTTTTCTCGTGGACTTGGAATGTCATTTCATCACTTGTTCCCATGTATAGGACATACCCATTTCAGTATGCTTCCCCCCACTCCCATTTTTTCCCAGAATAATTCTATACACTTTTGTTGACTATTCTACATATATATAGTACAGGTCCTACACTATGAATGCACACACTCGTTGGCCATTGTAGGGCTCGAACGGAGCTGCAGCATCGTCGTTTAGGCGCCGGTAGCGTGCATCCCATTATTTTTGGCAGCCACTGTATCTCGAGCTAATTAGCTACTACAGTATATTGGTTCCACAATGAGGAGATAGACAGGGCAGAAGATGCAGCAAGGACATGTGTGAGGACAGGGGACATACAAGATTATAAGAAAAACATGAAATGAGGGGCGTTGGAGGCTCAACCTACCTAGGATAGGGAGCACCACTGTGGCATATTGTGCACGAGGAGCCAATGTCGAGGATGACACACCGTGCCACAGTCCCATCTCTTACGGGCACAAATCACATAGGTTGTCAATACACGTACCTTGGAAGGAGCAAAAATGGGGCTGAGACATGGGACTGGTCAATAATCAACACACCTTGGACAGGAGAACTGAGAAGTCCGCTCTGGAGGATGGGCTGAGAGGGAGGGAAAGGCGTGGAGAGGAGAAGTCCAGCTGGGGCCAAAGTTATGCCATGTCATGATTGGGAGGTGCCAGGACCGATGTAACAACATCCATCAATGTGTGGCAGATGGTTGCTCATGGTCTGGCATGAGCACGATGTCGAGCGTGCAAGCTGCACGTGAACGTGAAGTAACCCGAGTCTAGGGGTTCATGAGGACTAGACTCGAACCAGTCGAACGGGACACATCAGCAGAGAGTGAAAAGAGAGATATGTCCCTAATGACTGGTCCATTTGGGCGTCCCTTTGGCAGGGCATCCGTATATGGGGGGCGTGTGAAAACGTACTTGGTGAAATTGCCATTTGCCCTCTGGACAGAATACATGGAGATACGGTATTGCCCTTCAGTTTCTCAACACACAATCACTGAGAGACCGTATTTTGCTTATTTTGATGCCTAAGCATTATCTCAAGGTCTCTATGCAATGTCAAAAGTCTTTAATCAGGTAACATGTATATGCCTAGTGAGCCACAGCAACGTAATTATCGGATTTAGGCATAAGGTGAAGCCTGTGCTGGCAAATTATTACACCATCAACCCGACCCATACTCATGATTCAAGCGAGCTGTTGGCTGAGGGCACAGGATGCATCCCCGAGGGCCATATCAGTGCCAGGCTCAGGGTGTATATGTGCCGTAAGGTGAATTTTGTGAGCTTTGCACCCAAGAACTTGGAAAACTTTTATGCATTCGTGAGCATAATATCCTGTAGGTATGTCTTGAACATTTGCTGTAGATGAGAGCAAAGGCACCTGTTGGAACAACAAGCTGAAGCAGCCTGACAGCGTGCACCGGTGGACCCCACCTTACTATACCTGCCTCCACTTCTTTTTCTGTTCGGACCCCCGCTGTTCCATTATGGTACTGCCCCGTTATGTTTTCTCATGTGTTTTTCCCTTTTTACTTGCCCCCGACTCCTACCGTCTCGGCATTCTTGTCCCCATCACGATATCTGCCCGTTGCCATGAGCGCCTGTGCTGTGGCATTCGATATACCTTCCATATTTAGCATCTGCCCACCATATTTGGTCTCTCAGTCTCAATCGCGTTTCGTATCGTGCCTTGCCCTGCTCATCACTTATACATGCACTCGGACACTCTGCGCCCTCAGTCTTGCACTCGCTTTCCCCGCATGCCATACTGAGGGTGAGTAGTTTATTTATCTATTGCAGACATCGTACTTACGATGACCTGTAGCTTCTTCTCGCACGCTACAGGTAATATATCCAGTCTTGCACTCGCTTTCCCTGTGTGCCATACTGAGGCTTCTTCTTGCACGCTACAGCATGCTACAGGTACAGCTTACACAGCATTGGCCTTCAAGTTGTTGGCGTCCTACTAAGATGTGGTAAGCGCTCAATGGGCTATCGAGCGCTTACCTGCTGGTCTTCGACAAGCACAGAAGTCAATGGGGGAGGAACCAGTCTATTACAGGCAAAAGATTTTTATGGGAGTAAAGAGGAATCACTGACATAAACACATCCAACACAGTTTTATTGGTGAAAACGAGACCCACACATCCTGGATTGTGTTTCTACAAGGAGGCTCTTTGCGATTTCACTAAGTACATTTTCACATGACTCCCATATATGGACACCCTGCCAAAGGCATGCCCAAATGGACCAGCCATTCGGGTACCTGCCTTGTGCGGAGTCTGAACCCGAATGGCTGGATCGAGCCTACACGAGGACACAGAAAGAATTCGAGCGAGGATGCTGGAGTTTGAATAAAAAGGGATGGGAGCGCCTGGCAGTCGCATCAGAGAGGGCAAACAAGACCAGAGAACCACCAGAAAGCCATCATAATGACCAGAGAACAACTAGAGGCGGTGAGTACAGGTCAGAGCTGGCAAGAGTCACCACTACTAACCTGTTCCTTAGTCAGGCTGGTGTCCGGCCACCAGATAAGGTGTTATCATACCAAAATTACCCATTCATGTCAGTACCACCAGCAGTTACCTGAATTGTGCGCTTTTGCTAAGGGTATTACGTCAGCACTGTGTTCCTTGAAACTTACTCCACTGATGGCTCTGCAAAGTTCAAACCCCTTCCCTCATTAATATTACTGGCTTGTGCTACACAGTAGTGTTCTGAAGCAAAATACCAGTCCCAATAGGCAGCCCGGTCTTTCCATCAACATTTATGTCGGGATGTGTGTCACCTCGGACTCCTTGTTTATATGTGCAACCTTCAGGAAGATCCGCCACCCCTGACAGTTGGGCCACCATGGAATATTTGTAGTATATGGTATGTAAGTAGTGGAGCCAAGGCCATAGTACACCATAATTTCAGCTGATTCGTGTTACAGGTTACAGACCACCGATGGGGATAGGCCACGTCTTCATTGCATTCGTCGCTATCGTGTCACCTCCCCAGTGCAGCTCACATTGGGGCCACATCGACATCGAAGGACATTAGCTCATCATCACCCCAAGGGAAGCTCAAATATCCACTAACGTTCCCAAGTCAAACCTCAAGCGACGAAAGTGCAAGCACCGAGAAAAGCGTGAGCATGACTGACCAGCTTCACGCCAAACATTCCAAGCGCCAGACTGGATGTGCTTTTTGTTCACCCCTGTGAGTTCCAAGTCACAGATTGAGGTTGTCGGATCTCTTGATAATATTATTTTCTGGCTTTCAATGACGCGCAAGCAATGCGACAACGCCCAAAGACCTCTCCTTGGCCTATTGCATCTACTAGAGCATTGCCACTCGGAGCCTACCGGACCATTGCGGAGCTGCATCCACAGTCGAAAGGTGCAGCTGTTTGTTCTAGAAACTGTTGTGTAGCATCTTAAGACATAGCTGGCTCACTGCTAAGGAGTTTTAGAGAGCCTATCCCAAGGTCAAGTCTCAATCCAGGATAGGTAGATCCATTTTTGTGCGCTAGTTAGATTAAATCTAATATGGCGATGATTTTCAGGACCCTCCAACGTATGGCTTGAATATATTATACTGTGTCTTCTAACTGGAGGAAAGTCGCAACACCCTCGATTTGACTTTAACGTTATCTTTGCATCACCTTTCCTGGCACAGAACTGATGAGTGTGGAAACAGTGTGGCTTCTCATCCACAAAGAACCCACCAATATCCTCCTTCGATACTCACCCATGTCCACCTTGCGGATTTCAGGATGGTGGACTTGCACCTCAAGGTGGTATGAAAATAGGTAACGGTTCGCAGCGCCTGTAGGCTAGTTGACTATAAGTACAAGCAATTGGCCACCTGATCGCTTTATGCCTGCTAAAACCTCCCTTGACATATGATGCTAGTGCTGCAGACCTTGCCTGGCTGCACTGATCGTGAGATAGAGCTCTCTATACTTGTCGGTATGGTCCGCAGGCCCCAGTTCCAGCCATATTTAGTGCACAAAGATGGTGGTTCCCCTACATGCCCCTCCACGCCAGCGCTCACAGACTCAATGGAATTTTATGCAGCATGTCTTTCCGATCCAATAGTCTCTCCTTCATGCACACTAGGGCAGCAAATCTATTAACGCATGTTGAGAAAAAAGCCTTCATAGGATGCATATAGGATTCAAAATGAGGTGATGTGCAGATAAGCCTGACTAAATGCATTGCAATTGGTAATGCTTCAGGCTCTTCAGTGCTCGTTTTTGCGACAACTCGTGTACTGATCAATCTACGCCTAGGAATCTGCCACACCTAATGTTTACCAGTCCCTAAAAAGCATTACACCCCTTAGAATGTGACCGACATGTCAGCTCCCCACTGTGTGTTTACGGAGGGCTGGGTAATTTGAAACAAAGCACAGACCAAAGAAACATGCATGCATGCGCCCTTGCTTCAAGGTGTCTGGAATCCAGGGATTTGGATAGGAAATTTTCCATATGGTTGACCCTCTTTTCGTGCCTCACAGACACGCTGAATATGCCATAGGCTGCAACAGGACTTCTCGCCCACAGAAGATGTGAGTGACAGCACCCTCGACCACCATCCATTGTCCATGCCCAACCGACCCACTCGACATGCCTGCATTACCTCGTTTGGCATCAGTCTGTTCCCACTTACTGCTCTATCTATAGTAAAAAACCCCTCACTATCAAGGCTGGCTCATAGCATCCCATTGACCCCCGTTTCCTAGCACCATGTCTCAACCCAACAACACCAAGCAACGTGTTCGTGCCTTTAATGATCACCTCACAGACGATAGCCGTTCAGGCACCTCTGAGGTTCAGGACTTTATGCTAAAGTATGTATGTTATCACCCCTTAAATGTGTTACTGACTGTAAGATTACAGGATGTTGTACACATTCCCATCCACAGATGTCCTCATCCCAGCACCCATGGTGGTGTCCATTCTTGGTATGTTCAAGTTCTTCCTCATGACGCATTTTCCATCCTAATCCCTACCTTATACCCACTAGGTCAACTCATGATGCTGGCAACATCAACCAACTTCAAGCTCGACATGCCATGGGACGGCTTCAAGTATGTCATCTACAGAAACAGCTTCCGTGCCACCATTATGCAACTCGTAGATACTGGGGTGCGGGCCCTCAACGATTCATACACCAACTTCGACAGAATGAACAAGCAGTGCAGTATTGTGAGATTGGTGGTCAATGACATCATCCAGCTCCTTGTCAGCAATGACAGCAACACCCCCGAGCAGAATGACATTGCTATCCAGCACCACCTCCTGCGTCAAGTCGAGTCACTGAGCAGGATTATCAAGGAGTGTCTGCGGAAGGCCGAACATACAAATGCATTTCGTGACCTTCTCAACCTCACAATGGAGATTTACGTGTCGTGCATGGCTACTCGAGGTTCATTTCTTCTTGGTGTACCAACAGATGGTCGAAACATCAGCATTCCATTTCAATCACAGGTATGAGCGAACATGAAATCCAGGAGGTGAAACTGAAGAAAGCAAATTTGGAGAAAAAGGAGGTAGTCTCACGAGAGATGAAGTGTATCCAAGAGCAGGCCCTTGACAGGGCACGCTGTGAATACAATACTGCTCAAACGATGTGGACCAATGCAGTTGACGAGGCACCCAATGGTAAGGCACTTCCTCTCTTGTAGAGCTGAACTGTACAGTGATGCTTGCCCTTACATTGCATGCCAGGTGCAGAGCTTGCCGCCCTCGGTAGTGGTATGGATACCCTTGCAGTACAAGAACACCTCAGCTAGTCGTCGCGTAACCCTATGCTGATGCCATCTTCAGAACATGCTGGTTCTAGGGCTCCAGTGTTACATGCTGCACCGAACCTCTCCCCGATCTACCTCTGAGAAGGATGAAACCACGATACCTATGAGCCTATCCGATGCTAATGATGGCTTAGATATATTGGACATCACTGACCCAGGATACAAACATGCATCCATTTTATGTACCTGCTTGGTAGACCTTTCTGCCCTCCTCACAGCCGGACCTGATGGACGCCTCGATTGGGATGCAATCAAGTCACAGGAAGCTGGGGGTTGTCTCGATGTGGTGATCAAATGCGGAGAAGTCGTCAACAGTCTCATTAACAACAACAGCCATACAGGTGATGCCACCAAGACGACTATTGAACTTGCCATAAGGGGAAGTGAGGTGCGTCGCTCTCTGAAACCTCTTACTTCATGCCGTCATTTATGTCATCCTGCAGCTGGCCCGTATGGCTGGTGACATGATCCCGCCGAGTAGCCCAGACAGCATCGAGCTACTTAGGGAAGATGTCTCCACATGGCAATATAAGGTAGTCAAGTTTGCAAGCACAGCAGATCTCAAGTCCAATGCACCACTGCTCAACTTGCCTGCTTTCATGCCCCAGCCTCCCTCTCCTCCCAGTCAGTCCATGTTTAGTAAGGCTAAAATTGCGATAGAAGCTGCACAATATAAGGTCACTGTTACACAAGCACAACTGAATGTGAGCAGAGAAAGCTCAAAGGCTGTGATAGACAAGCTTATGGAGGTTAATAAGGAGCTGGGCTACATCATGGCTGAGCTCACGACGATAGATATACAGAAATATAATGTTTGCGCATCCTCTATCGCTTACCCAATTGTGAGGACCACCAGTTTTAACCAGGCCGGATAAGCCAGCCCATTAGTTAATGGCAGATCAGGCTCAGCTCGGCCTGTAACTACTGACGATTTAATCCTCTCGCCATCAGTTAATCCTTCCGCCCCCAGCGGCTTAGCCAGGCTCAAGGCCGGCTTAAGTCTGGCTTATCCGGTTTGTATTACATAATCTGCCCACTCTTACTCCTCGCTTCCCCTTATTACATCGCTATTAATAGTTGCTAGTTACTAGTTGTTATACGACTTCATTACAAATTAAGCCAGACCCCGATTTGAGCTAATCCTCCCGAGACGGGATAATCCTGCGGGCAGCAGCTTAAGTCAGTAAGCCAGCTCAGTGAGGTTAAGCCTAAAGTAGTAGATAATCCGGGCTTAAAGCCTAAGCCTCGGCACACCTCAGCACGAGTAGGAAAAAAGGATGCCATATGAGCGGATTGAACCTGCCAGTCCAGCAATCCACCAGGGGCAACCATCTGCTATGCTACGAGGCCTTACAGGACGCTCTTGGTACATAACCCAGAATCAATGCTTGCCATTATCTCAGATAGATTAGATGAATGAAGGGCATGATTATCACTGGATTAACCCTGTAAGCCAACCTGAGCCCGACTTAAGACTTAAGCCTGGTCGACTATGCGCTGCTGACTCTTTACTTGGTGATTCATGTCTTGCGGATTTCAACTGAGTCCTTTCAACTACCACACAACCTTCTCGCCTGCACCCTCTCTTCGGGTGGTGGGTTTGATCTTAAGGTATGTTACAATTTGAGTCCACCTTACAATGGTATCGTAATGCCGCAGTGGCCGAAGACATATTTGGTCAATAAATGGGTGTCTGTTCCTGTATGTAGCCCATGGTGGAGTGGCTAGTTCACCTGCCTGCGCGAGGGGCATGGTTCAATCCACTCATATGGCATCCTTTTTTCCCGCTCGTGCCGAGGTGTGCCGAGGCTTAGGCTTTAAGCCCGGATTATCTACTACTTTAGGCTTAACCTCACTGAGCTGGCTTACTGACTTAAGCTGCTGCCCGCAGGATTATCCCGTCTCGGGAGGATTAGCTCAAATCGGGGTCCGGCTTAATTTGTAATGAAGTCGTATAACAACTAGTAACTAGCAACTATTAACAGCGATGTAATAAGGGGAAGCAAGGAGTAAGAGTGGGCAGATTATGTAATACAAACCGGATAAGCCAGACTTAAGCCGGCCTTGAGCCTGGCTAAGCCGCTGGGGGCGGAAGGATTAACTGATGGCGAGAGGATTAAATCATCAGTAGTTACACATCAGGTAAAAATAACTTTACTAGATAGACCTGTCAGGCCTCGCGAGTAGTGATAGCTGGATAGTAAGGTCCCCCTTTCGATAGGGGTCGATAGCACCCCCCTGCACCTATCAAGTACTCCGATAGCACTCGATAGACATCCCCGAGACGTGGCGAGACCCCATAGCACAGGCGGACATCGGCCTTTTCAGTTCAGATTTCCACAGAACACTTGTTTGAAGCTAATGTAAAGCATATATATTGTTCAAACAAGCAATGCTACATACAAAATCGTGCTACGTTGAGACATACAAGCGGAGAAGCAAACTTAAATAAGATCACAGTGGCCACCGATGCCCTCTCTAGCCTCAAGCGGCATCAAACAACTAACTCACCAATAGAGGCACCAACAATGCGCAAGACGCGCACGACCGGAAGCAGGCCGCTTCTGCATCAAGCCCACGGCATGTACTGGCAGCGCGGGCACGGCACCCGGCTTCGGCACATCGACGGCGCAACCACAGCTGACATCCAGCCAGGCAGTGGTAGCAGTAGCAACGAAGAGCGGCAGGGAGAGGCTGGACAGCGGCAATGGGATGGAACATGATCATTGGGATCGTGCTCGGGCAGGGGAGTATGTCGACGGGGAGGAGTGCACGTCAGCAGCTGGAGACACAGTGGCGGCTCGACGTACTTCTGCCTCCCGTGCACACACAGGACACACAGGGTATTACACAAGAATCAGCGGACGTACCTGGCCTCAGGCTGAGCATGCTGGTTTGGGGATGTCATGGAGAGAAATAGCGAGAACATTGCTGGGGAGGGGTTTTCGAAAGTGACTCACCTTGTTGAAGAGGGCGACCAGCTTGGACACCGCAGTGCCACGTCCATCATCTGAGAAGTCGAAACCGGCGGCAACAGAGCAGATCCACCCAGTACTCTTCGCAACAATGGTCCATGACCGGGGACAAAGGCGGGGCCAAACTTACAGTGCGTCCGACCACGTCCCAAGAGCGCAGCAACCCGAGGATCATGCAAGTACGGGAGAAAAAGACGGATAGAAGCGATAAGAAAGCTTACCACGGGAAACGAAGCCCGGACTATGAACCGATGGGCCGCCAGCGAAGCATCTCAAATTGGCTCCCGAGGACCCATTGGGGCGTTGAAAAAACACGTACCTTCGAAAGCCGAAAGGAGCATGTACGGGGTATATTGCAGTGCTTGGGCAAGGAGACGAGCACAGAAGACCGCAGGAAGACATGAGGGAGGGAGAGAAGGTGGAGGAGGGGAGAGAGACGATGCAGAGGGAGGGGGGAGAGGATGGCGACCGTTGTGCTGGCAGATTGATGGGCCCGCGTGTCCTGTTTAGGGCCGGCAGATGAGGACTTGTGCATGTTTGAGGTCGATTCCGGGCCTGCTGGAGAGCGTCGAAAACGCAATCAGTGAGTGGAGGAGAGGAGCGTGCTTGTTTGCTCGTGTCAGAACCAGCGTTGGGAGTGACGTAAGGAGTAAAGTGACCATGTTGCCATTTACGGCCGCGCTTGGTGGCTCAGTGGCGCTGTCGAGCGCTCGCTTGATGATGCAGGCAGCTCGGTGGTACTATCGAGTGCTAGCGCGGTGATGCAGGCAACTCGAGCGTCCTACCACTGCTCGAGAGTGCCTGCAGGAGCTCGCTAGAAATTCGGTGTTTCCTGATGCAGGCCGAGCTGAGCCTGATCTGCCATTAACTAATGGGCTGGCTTATCCGGCCTGACTGAAGTCCCTGTGAGGACACACTAACGAGGACTTTTATGGACAGTGGGAGGAGATCACTGGCATTCTTCTCAAGGCAATCAGTTTCCTCAGCGAGCTCAAGACGTACCTCAACAGTCTAGTTCACTTCTTCGATTTGGTTCACAACTTTGTCTCTCTATCATTCAAGGGCGCTACGGACCAATTCATAACCATCGTCAAGAAGACGAGTGGGATCGAGGATACGGCTTATGGCTCAAGGATGAAGGTGACCAACGGCGGTATCACCCTAGATGCATGGTCGCATGAGGTATTCACTATAATTACTACAGTCTCGGTCGATCTCTAAATGTCATTTCAGACCATCTACAAGTACGCCTTGTCCACTGCGAAGCTTAGCAAGATGGTACAACATATCAGTGGCGTGAGCATCACCCGTTATCAGCACCACTCGAACCACTCACAGACTTTCCACAGATGTATGTGACCCTGTACGATGGCCATGTGCATCCTGGTGTGAACATGCTTCTGAGCATGGGAAAGCTCGTCAGTGCCCAGGATCCTGCGGCGGTCGCTTTGGCTGGTAAGCAAATCCAGGACTGGGCGCAAAGTGCGAAAGACCAAATCATGCAGCTCATCGCCAAGGTCTGTTTTCCATGTAATAAAAGACTTATCCTGCCATTGATTCATTGTCCACAATTCAGCAAATGCGGGCGAGTGAAGACGAAATCGAGGCACACATGAAGGAGCTCGAGAAATTGTTCGGCGTTATCTTGCCACGGTCCTCCAAGATCGAGGGGATAGCACGTGCTGCGGAGAAGAGGAAAGTTGAGGAAGTCATGTCAATGATCGCAGCTGCTGCCAGCGTGAACTCGATTTTGAGAAGGGAACTGCGCATCTAAGGTACTGGGTGATTGTATCCTGCGATCTCCGAGTCTTGTGTCAGCTGAATTCCTTGCGAGATGAATGTATATGCCGATAGGAACATCTACCTTTGTACGATGTCGACATAGCAGTCTCGATTGAATGCAGAAACTCGTTGGTCGAATACAATCAGACATTACGCATTCGAGCACGACAAACCCGCTGTCTCGGGGACGTTAGAGCGGTTACATGAACCTTCAGATCCCAACACGGATACAGGATAGACAACAAATCCCTCCTGCGTACCGAGGCTCATATATCGGAAGGAGTCTGCACAAAATAAAACTTAGATTCCGCCATATCGAGTCTGGGACAAACGTAAGGAGTAGACGAGCCGCTCAAGAACATCGAGCGCAAGACTACAACACAGGAATAGACCAGGGAAGGAGAGAATGGAGCCACTATTGGTGGAGACGAAGTCACACAACCTACATACGCATGCCGCAATCGGCGGAGAGGCGGAGAGAAGGGCCATAACCTGTGGTCGAGTCCGAGGTGGTTGTCAAACAGGTCTAAGTGGGAACAGGCTTCGAGAGGTAGATCGTACTAGTCGGAGTGGGAGCTGGAACGGGGGTAGCGAGCAATCCTCCGCGCGCCCAGACGCAAATCACCGAGGTAACTTGTGCGACTGCCGCGCTCACGAGGTAGTCGACGGACGCGGCAACCCGGACCAAAAGCGAAACCGAGGTCGCAGGAGTGTGCGGAGCGCTCTGGGTGGGGGTCGCGCAGGCGCAAGTTCGAAGAGGCTTCTCCGGCAGGGCAGGCGCGGACGGTGCGGAGGAGATCAAAGCGGTCGCGGCGGAGATCGCAGAGCTGAGGATCGCCGTCGCCGACGAGAGCGTCGCTTCGTCGAGCGTCGTAGCGGTGGTGGTCGCGAGGGCAGAGCTCTTCAGCGCGGAGACGGAGGCGAGCGCGGAGTCCACGATGGCGTTCGCGGAGGAGAGCGCGGAGGTGTGAAGTGCGACGGCGCACGAGCGCGCCGAGTTCACCTGCGAAGCGGCGGAGACGAGTGCGGCAACCTCCAGCGGATTGGCGCAGGCGAGCGTAGAGCCCATGATCGACATGGCGTAGGCGATCGCCGAACCCAGGAGGGTCGTATCCGAGACATCGGAAGGCGTCTCGAGGGTCGTCGTGACAGCCGCCGCGGAAGCCGCGACGAGATCGTTGGGAGGCGAGACACTAGACTTGGCAGCGAGAGAGACGGACGAGTTAGACGAGGGCACCCCAGTAGTAGCTGACGAGAGAGCAGAGCTTCCGAGTGCGAGCGCAAAGGAAAGCGCGGAATGGACAAGGTCGATGGCCAAAGAGATGGCTGGAGACGCCAAAGCGGTAGCTGACGCGACCACGTTGGCGTTCGGGAGCATTACGAAGGCGCGCGAGGACAGCTTAGAGCCCGACGTAGTGTATATACCTCTGCCGAGAGGTCGTTGGAGGAGGTTGTTCGAGGTCGCTGGAGAAGCGGCTGACGGAGAGTCGAACTTCGTGATCCTAGCAATGTCGGCGATGGCGGAGGCGGGAGCGCGAGGTCCCCAGGCTTTCGCATTTGGACGCTTATGCACGACTGCGCAAGACCAACGAGGGTCAGTGGCTCTGAGGCAACCCCTACGATGTAGAAGGAAATACAGACCTGAAGCGACGGCACCCGCACATGCAGAAAGGCCCGTGGTTATCACGGCGTACTTGATCGCGACCATCGTGGGCGGCTACTATGGGCGGACGGCGATTCGAAGGAAGGTGCAGGCGAACAAGCCCAGAGAAAGATGGCGGCGTTTCCTGGGAGGACCGAAGACAACAAGAACCAGGGAAGACGCATTATAGGCATACCACCGAAGCGTTAGCCCGGAGCTGACTTCCAAGTTTACGGTCAATCGGTCAACCCCGATCGGGTGAACTGGAGGACGACCGACCCGAAATCCACAACCTGAACGCTCGTGGGCTTTCTTCACATCCGAGTTGCTTATGATGGGCTGACACCAAATATGAGCTAAAGGCGGCTTTCAACCATGACGTACTATCGTCC